>APFE031115438.1:0-10117 GCA_000404065.3 Pinus taeda | reverse complement strand
AGGCATCCGGTCCGATACTCAATGAACCCGGGCATCTCGCAGGCTGGCCCACTCCCTCCACAACTACTAAGGCGCACAGCCGCAGGCATCGAAGTCCTTTACATCCCTTCCAGACTTCGGCATCCCAATCCAATAACAGGCACCTAGCTTGGAACATCAGGCACCAAGCCTGGAACATCAGGCACCAAGCCTGGAATCATCAGGCACCAAGCCTGGAACATCAGGCACTTGGCCTTCTCAAGATGGTCCCATAGCTCTTCAAGAGCTATCCATCAAGAGTTATACACAAGACAAAGAAACCACTGGCATATGTAGTGTTGATTGAGTTTTGTCCCCAGCCCATATGGTGTTACTTATTCTCCCTCGTGCGTATGGGCTCGCACGAGATCATCAAATAAACCGGATGAGCAGATACATGTAATTTGAATGGCAATTGCAATGCAAAATTAAATTTACTAGAAGATCATATTGAGAGAGTTGTGTTTCTGCAATAATGGGCGAGAGAAATGCCAAGCAATTGCTATTGCTAAAGACAGTAATCAAACAAATAATTAGTGAATAATATGATCAACATTCACAGAATGTTATTTCTGTGTTTTTAAATCAGAGTAAACCATAGATGCAGGTGAAAAATGATCACTGAAGGTAAGTGTTATTTACACTGTGTTTGTAAAGTGAACAAGTATACCATATCAAGATTATAGGATTTCATACTTTTCCAAATGAATTACTGAATCATAAAAGTATATCTTAATTATGTCATACCATATAATGAGATATTAATGTGAAGAGAGAACCAAGGAAATGGGGAACTATTGAATGCACCAGACTAACATTATTCTGCTGTCAAGAATCTGATTGTTGTAGCTTATTGCTAAGAATATACCTGTCCTTAGATACCAAATTGGATAGCTAATTAAAGAAAAATGGTAATGTGATGTGAGTCACTAGATGATCCAATCCATCCACTAATTTACCTTTCAAATGGTCATTGAATGCAAGATAAGGAGTACTAATGATCTAGATTCTATTAATCACGGAGATGTGGTTCAATATCCACCAAAAGTCGAAGAAGTACTTCGAGTCTCGTGACTAAAGAATCTTTTCCTATTACAAAATTACCATCAATCCTATGGAAAGTAACACAAAAAAAAAAAAATGACATTTTCCTTTTACTCAGTTACTATTTTCCTATCATGGTTAAAAAGAAAGAATACGACAGTAAAAAGTTGTATTGATGTTTAGTTCAGTAATATGATATATGGTGAAGTAATGATATATATGACATAAAATTATGAATCAAGCATAAAAATATTCCACACCATAAAGAAGAGACACTGCCACCCGACCCAAAACCGCATCGGATGACGGGGAAGGTTATTCCTCCCCAACACACAAAGAATAATCATTTTATTAATTATATGGTCTGCCTGCAAGCGCACTTGCGAAGGCAACACCATTGCAAATCCTTTAAATTACAATACAATTAGGCATAAAATTTCCTGCCTAAGATAGAAAAATTTAAATTTGTCGAGAAATCTGTCCGTACTGATCAACCACATATTGATTTGAAACATTCAGACACGTGCAATCTTGCGATATACACTTACAAATTTACAGACTTGTTATATAGCTTCGTATATAGCTTGATCAGCCGCACCTCCGGTGTCCAAAATCTGAAAAAGCAAAGCGGTACTAACCCGCTGAATTAACAGACAATGAAATGAGTGTACCCCACTGATGTAAATGGATTATCAAACGCTGAGTGCAATAGCGGAATAAAATATAGATGTGGAGGTATAACTAATTATAAAAAGATTCAAAAGATTCACCCATTGATTAATTGAATCCAGGAAAGCTATGCGCGATTCCTCAAAATAAAATAAACAAAAGTTCTAACCAAAGTTGGGAAAAATCATTGAATGAATGGACTATCACCTCCCAACCATGAACTATCCACCAATTCCCATAAGCCAATATGAATTATCAATCTGATTCCTTGTAGCTTCAACAACCCTTCTGATTATAATCCTTAAAGCATCAACCAATTAGTACATTAACAACCCCAACTTTAATGTTCAAATCCGCAAAATGGCAGGAAAGACCCAAATGGTTTGAAAATACAATCACTTAAGATGATAAAGAATTCAATTGGACAGGTAATAGTAATAGTCCTTGTGCTGAAATTCCCATCCTCTTTCCCATGGATTTGCTGTAAATACACTAGTCTACCAAAAGCAAACAAGATGCTTTTCTCAATAATGACATAATAAACCTTCAATAAATTGCACCAATTTCATCGAGAATAGACTGAGAATTCTAGAAACCCACTCTAGCCAAAAATAGAAGATAGGTTTACCTTTGAAAGCAAATATTTCAGATTTGCTTATTTCTTTCTCTGTTTGGTCATTCTACAATGTGTATGACATCAAAACCAAACAATGTCATGCCATGCCTCACATATAGTTTCATGAGGAATCAAAACAAATCATTTCAACAAATAATCCAATGAGCAAAATTATCTTTTAATGAAGACTCCAACAATTCCCTTACATGTAATGCTTTTGCAACTCTTCTAAGTTATTCACTTATAAATATTAAACATAAGGAAAGAGCACTCGAATCTACCAATATCTTACAAGAGATCACTTAAGGCAATCTTAAGCACAAAACATCATTTGAATCTCATATTTCCATAGAGTTTTAGCTTTCAAGAAAAAAAACAGGAATCTTGACAATGGCATAAAAGGCAAGCTCGGGATAGTCAAGGGATAAGAACTACAGATATACATGCACATGTAGTAAAAATCCATGTCTGCTACTTGAAAAAAGAGAAAAACTATCTTCAAGAATTTATTGTTTTACTTAAGACTATCCCATATTTTAGCACAAAGATAAAAATACACTTTCTTAGCGCCTAGAATTTCTTCTCTTGTTGAATCTTGTCAAAAAGATTGTAGCACACAACTATCTCTTTGGATGTACAAATATCAATTTGGTTGCAAAGCATAATTTGTTGCCCACTGTGTCATGTGTGTGTCATCAACCAATAACATCTAAACTTGCTAAATGATGAGATAAGATAATAAAATTCAATTTGTGATAGAGAACATCCATAAATCTTTCCAGCATCAAAAAAAGAAATAGTAGCCTCAATGGCTAATGGTGTTTGCAATTAAAATTATTTGAGCTGATTGAGATAAGTGTGTTGTAAAAAATAACAACTCAAGTTTTGCCCATTCAACAAGCACTAACATTGAATTAATTACCTATGATTCTTTTATGATCAAAGCACCCAATGAAATATAGCTTATAAACTTAAAACTTATATAAACTTATAAGTCGCAGTAGCTCCTGATGGATATCTTCCATGACATATATATTCCCATCATGCAATATGTACCCTATATACCCTTCTGAATAGCAACTCGCTTGTCCTTTAATGGTTCCACACCCTTAAAGAAGATTGAGATTTTATCATCTATAACCCCTTCTAGCGTCGTGAAAATATCCATGACATACTCCCATAGGCATGCTCTTATCTAATGTTTACAAACATACACACCATCAAACTGGGAAGGTGATGTGTATGCCTCTACATTTTATGGCATTTGTAAAATCATGCCAATAATATTATCTGCTGAGATTTCACATCAATGTGATATGCAAACCAAATTCTGCAGAGTCGCATGTCCATCGTCATACAGATCATAAAGCCATGCTTTCTCATAAACACCCTAAATACAACAAACATTCTATCGTGTACTTACAACTATGGCTTGCAAGGCTGTACAGAACAAAAGTAGCTTTGTATCACAAAGAATTTGCCATGTTCAAAGACATTACTTAAAGAATCTTTTATTCAAACAACACCATTAAGGATCACTGCCCCAAACATAACTGCATGAAGAAACACAAATTGTTCACTGGGGCCACATGCTCAACTCTCAAACAATAGGTAGTCCTTGTATCATTAGCATTGAAGCCTGTAATATGTATCCGACAGATAATTCCTTAAAAGTAAACTCATGACGTACCAAAATGTGTACCATTGACTACCCAATAGACCAAAAACATAGTTGAGCACAAGACTAACTAGCAGAGGATAGAAATATTGCATTCATCGTAATTTTACCAAAAATTCCGTAATAAAACAGTTTAAAACAACTTCAAACTTGATGAAATTTTCAAATTCCAACAAACATTTATTAGCATTAATTTCCCCCAACAAAAACCCTATCTGGCTTTTGTTTTCAGAATTTAAATGTCCACAAAAGAAACGCCTAAGGTTAGTTTGGTTCAGCGTCCTTCTTACAGTGAGCATTGGAAGCTCCATTTTGTATATTTTTAACTGTTTAATATGTTTAATATATGGTAATTTAGTTTCAAAAGAAGTCCTCTATTTCAAAAGAGAAGGCAAATAAGAAATTATCCATAAACACAAAAAGCTCAATATGAAAAAAAATGTAACAAGTCATCTAAACATTAACAACGAATGCAATCAAGAAATTATTATTAAAGTAGGGATCGGAGGAGATCTGGAGCGAGTTACCATCGATGATACATAGCCATTATGCCTCAGAGCAGGAAGAATTGACCTGGAAGGAAAACAGTTAACTGTGCAGCAGCACCCAAGCTTGAACATGGCCCCGGGCACACCTTTCATACATGGCAGAATAGGTTTAAGACATAAAACCCAAATATTCCTCAATCATATGGCAGTGCTTGCGTTCTAATGTTTTACTTAGTACACATTTTAAACTGCTAGATATTTAAAATATAGTAAATATTTCCTACTGTTTACATAAGTTTCTCAAAATAACAATCAACTGTATGTAATTCAGGGTATGAATTGTAATTCATCTTTACTTCAGTTGAGGGAAACTAGGTTTGGCAAAAGTCACAGTGATCAGCGAAATAACAGAGAGCAATATAAAATCATAATTACAACAAAATAAAAATAAATAAATAAACTTTCAACAGGTGTATATCAGATATCTCAAAGGGCTCCAAAGCTGAGAAAAATCCCTCATGCACCAAGCAAATATCATGACGTTTTGTTGGGTAATGTATTGTATTGAGAAGTCGTAGGCTCGTAGCCCAAGAAAGGGGCATGGGAATACAACTTTGGATAAGGAGACTCGTTGAAGATTGTGAAATCCAAATCAGAGGCTCACTTAAGGTTTGAAATACCTTCAGCAGAACTGTGCTATAGAGATTGTTGGAAAATGAGTTCCAAGTTAGAACTGAGATATAGAGTAAGATTACTTTCATAATGAAGCATACAACATCCTTTGAGTGTTAATTGAAAACAGAGCTAAAAGATAAATAACAACAATTGAGTACTTAATAATAATATCACTGTTGTCAAAACTACACCAGACCAGTTTTGGCCAAAAAAAAGATTTATGTTAATCATCACACAATTGTTTAATTATGCCTCAATCCATTGACATCATTAGCAACTGAATATGATTTGAATGAGATTTAATTCCTCAAAGCTCAGAAAGTGTACCCCTGTCATAATATTTCAAATTTGGAAATCAATGCTCAAAATATGAATCATCCATTTTGATTTAACCAGACTTTAAATCATATCCATATGTTCCAGTACAAAGAGAAAAAAAAACTCAAGTTCTTAAACCAACAATCATGCATCACTTAGGTCGTTAATAGCATTAAACTAAGGATAAAAAAAATAAAAATCAAGAAATGAACCTTAACAACACAGATTTCCAGCAAAACTACCCAAATTATGTGAAACATTGAGGCCTATTAAGCAAATAATTGCTGGCTATTACCCATCGATTTAAACGTTTCAACTTGCATCCTAAATCTTAGAGGTACGCATGGATGTGTACTAACTGTTTGATAAATTATATGAACATATTCTCTCAGTATTCTGATAACAGTTCTCAAATTCAACAAATGTATGTTGTTCCTATAAGTGAAAGACCAACATGTTAACTTCCTTTTGCATTTTTTTATTTTTTTTGACAGCCAGCCCTGAGAATTAAAGTTGTTTGCAACTTTGGGTAATTTTAATCTGTATTAAGTTATTAACGACCACTCTGTCTCACTGTCTGCTTTTAACAGACCTGTACTACCATTTGTGAACTCAAAAGGTAGATTATCTCCTTGTCTCTGTACATCACGGGATTTTTTTACAACCCAAACAATCTGCTTTGTATTTCTCATTTTTACAGATGTCATATCATATAATAAGATATTAAAATCTGGGTCAAATAAATTGAAAATTATTTTGATATGCATCTACCAAATATGACACAATAATTTTCACAAATGCAAAGAAAACCAAATTGCACATAATAATTTGACAAAACTGAATCATACTTCAAATTTTATGTCCTTAGTTGGCTGAATTTGGTAACTAAGCCACAATCTTGTTCTCATCCCTAGGAAAATCACACACCAATCTTTGTTCAGCCAAAAATTACCAGATATCTACGAAAAAACAGATCAAGGTGGAAGCAACTGTTCTGAGACCCACCATGCAAGCACATTTGCACCATACAAGAATGACTGGGAAGAGCCAAGAGGATCTCATTGCTGCCATGTAATTCTACTCAATTTTGGGCTACATATATGCACGGGAACCCCATTAATAAACAATTAGTGCATATCATATGAGCAACAGAGATAGTCTCATTTTGCATTAATAGACAGCGTTCAATTATATCTTAAGATGATGTCACACACTTAATCTTATCTATCAGAGTGATCTCTTGAAAAGGGAATTTCTGTGTACAGATCCTTGATGCAACATGCTTCTAAGAGCCTGAGAGAAATCTATATTGACCATAAAGGTGTTGATCTATACCATATATTTATTATTAACCATAAGTAAGAAAAAAAAAAAATTATATGAAAACAATAAGGAAGAGGTTCTATATTAATTTGCATGTATACCTTTAAAAGAAACTAAACTCAATAAAATAAGCTCATTAAAATAAATAGTGTTATTATAGTAAAAACTTACAACCTCTCCAAATCTAACAAACATCAGAGATGGGAACACCTTAATTAATTTAACAGACAAAATACCAAAACAGAGATGCCCCTGAAGAATGGACAAAGGGCTACTCTCTGGGCAGTCCTTGTTGGAATTCAGTAAAACAAAAATTCATGATTTGGTTTTGCATTATTCAAGTTTTTTTTTCTTCAGAATTTGCATTAAAAAGAAAACAAAATCATAATTTTAATGTAATTATGATTTTTACTCAGATAAAAGTTGTAAACAAAGTTTATAAACATAATATAACCATGATTTCAGTTCAAATAAAATATATCCCATTTTATAACTACCATAACCTATACAATATGTCTCTGCAATAATATTTTATAGGGAATAACTATAATAAAAAAGTCCATAAGACAATAACAATTACACACTTCAGAAGTGATAAAACAGTAACACCCTACATAATCTATATTCTATATTGTTAGTAAACAATATAATATGATGGTATCATATCACCGTTTATCAATACGTTAGCATTAATACAGTTCCCATAAACAAAGAAAAGAAATGAACGTTTTTAAAAGGTATTTTGCAGAATGAGAATGTCTGTGTAAAATTACGGCCATACAAATTATGAATTCGTAGCATAACAAATAGTGGTTACAGAGAGAGATAGAATTATTCTCCACTAGGGATAAAATCTCTTTAACAATCAAACAAGTATATAGCAAACTATAATAAGTATGCTCATAATCCAACTGTAATAAATATGCTCATAATCCACAGAGAGTATAACGAAGTATTACTGTTAGAATATCTCTGTTACTACATTTTGGGTTAGGGTTTCTAGTATTGAAACCTAATTGTACATGTATGATATGTATACTAAAAATAAAAGTAATATCCAGGAGACCTGTAGAAATTAGAAAAACCTTCAACAAAAGTCTTTAAAAAAAATAGGGTTGCTAAATTTACGAGTTAGTCGAAGTTCGGAGTATTCCAAATAATCCACCACTGCCTTTGAGATTGTTCGTGGATTGAAAAGGGAAATTTTAATCAACCCTTGAGGGGAATTCGATTAGCCAACAACTGTTAGCAACTTACCAAAGTAAAAACGCTTTTCTTCAAATATTAAACACATTCAAGGGATTTTGAGAAAAATTATTATGAAAACCCTGGCATAACTTCAATACAAAGGGAAACTTCTACTGCCCTACAAATATACACACCATCGTAAACCTGGAATGGAAAAAGTGTAATTGATTGAAAATGAAAAGAAAGCGTTTAAGTTTAACTATCTCCGCAGAAGTTACTATAAACTCAAAAATAAAAACTCCAGTTAATCGAAAAGAAGTAAAACTTCTTGGAGTTAAACTAAAATCCTCTGAAGTGTATTACGGTGAAGTTGCCAGATAAAACTAAGCAAGAGAACCCTGGTCTACCAATTACAAAGCAGCCTACACGGTGAAGTGGGAGAGAAAACCAGAGAAAACGAGAAAACCCCACATCAACAAGCCAAGAACAGTTTTAAATTTTAAGTTCTATTCCTCTTGATGTTAGTGGCAGCTCCCACAAATATCACCATGGCTCATCAAATCTGAACTAGCCTTGTTAAAACCCAAGCGCCTAATTATCAAATGAAGTTTACTCCGGTAATATATGTTGACGAGATATATCATTCCAGCCAAATAAAACTCCTGTCATCTACAGGAAAGTTCTGCCCACTTGATAACCCTCCACGGACATCCGGTTGATTTCATTGAAAATACAGGACAAAAAACAGATACTCAGTTCATTTCAGTGAAAAAAGACTGAGCAAAGGACAGGGTCCCAGGTCATTTCAGTGAGAATACAGAGCAGAGCAAAGAGGATACAGAGTAAATTACAGGGACCAAGTTCATATTGAAAATGCAAAGCCGAGGACAGAGAGCAAATTCATAAGCACCACGCAAGGGACTACGAAAAAATGAAAATGCACTCCATTGACATAAATATGGTAACGCATAAAGAGGGAAAACCATCATAATGAAACCGTAAACCTTCAAATAAACACTAACACCGTCTAACAGAATCTCTGAGATAAAAGGAAATGAAGACACGTCTGGATTAGCGATAAGCAGAACGCATTGGAACATATGGCAAGTGAAAATGCACAAAGATAAGTCAGCATTTCTTACGGGGTTTCCAGTTTGCTGTTATGGTACATTTAATTCTACTTATGCCTAAGGAAAATATGAATATTAATAAAGGCCAGATCCTATAATCTATATGCCAAAATTGGGAAGATGCATATGTAAAATACCATGCAGTCAGAACATACTATATATAAACGTAAAGCAAGATAAACAGGTACTCATAGAACGCACATCCAACAACCTCTGTATAAATATATATTCCAAATCAATGTTACCAAACTCGAAATAGGAAAAACTGTGTGATGCAAACGATTCAAGAATTTGAATCCGATTAAGAAAAACTTGGAAAAATCTTACACTAAAATTCCAACACAATAATTTTCCAAATGCCCATAGGCCCTAAGGGTTAAACTTGCGCTCTGATACCATATGTAACAGCCCAAAATCAACGTCTAATTAACTTATTAACATCAAATTTAAACAATGCAGAGTGCTTACCTGAGCTTACCTGCATGAAGTAGGCTTACCGCAACATGGTTTTGGGGACGAATCTCCTCCCAACCGTAGACTCAATTGTGCAGGATTCTACTACAACTGGCCACCCCCAAGCCCTCAATCAACGACTACTGCCAGTATTCCTAAGTCTCAATACTCTTCCAAGAGAATGAAGACAGAACCTCAGAATGATGGAACAACCCCTTCCATCCTCCTTATAATTCCTTAAATAGAAAAAAACATTGGATGGGAAACCACATGCACACCTCCATGTGTCTGCATGCCACATGCCCACCCTCCATGTGTCGGCATGCTAAATTTTGATAATTTTATTTATTTTTATTTGTTATTTTTGGTTATTACTATTTTTTTTATTTTTATTACTATTTATTTATTTATTATTTTATTATGATTTATTTATTATTCATTATTTTTATTATTACCTATTATTTTGTATTATTTATTATTTATTAAGTGGTTTATTTACTATTATTCATTATCATTA
>APFE031115436.1:0-12730 GCA_000404065.3 Pinus taeda | reverse complement strand
ATTGTAGCTACTGATCCCGATGTCCTCCTACACTTTCCTATTCTTCATTTTGATTTTTTCTCCAAGCATCCAAGTATGCCACAATCTCCAAGAATTCTCCAGGAAAACTCTGTGTCCAACAGTATGAGAGAGAGAATATAATGAGAGCTCCAAAATTGGGCTGACAAAAAGCTACACTGACCAAGCCTGCCCACTGATCCTCAAAATCCTTTTTATCAATGAGGCCTATATTTCCTTCAATTTCCATTATTTTCCTTCATTTTTCTCCTCACATGTAACGTGCGACCTTTCACATTCATTTTATCCTAATTTCCATTATTTTAATAAATAAATGTGCCAAAAATGCCATTTTTCCTTTCCAAATCCTTTACTAATTTCCTTAGCCATAATAAAATGACTAAAAACCCACTATGATGTCTTTCCCACCATTTAGCTTGGAATATGTGTCCCATGACCTTGGTCTTATATATTTTTACATGGATTTTTAACCAAGGCTATTACAAAGGAGGCTAAACCAAACATGATGGAGGATAAAAGTAAGGAAAGACAAGAAATACTAAAGAGAACAAGCACAGAGTGAGCGCAAGAGAGGGGGAAACTAGAATGCAACTAATCCCACACCTAACCTAACAACTAGAAGGTCGGGGGTCACGTATAATGAAATTTCCAATGAAGCCACCATATTTTTTCCTGAGCTATAATGAGAATGATACAATCGACTAAAATAGATATAATGTGCAAGAGAAAATATGAGAGCTTGAAGAACTTGCACAATAGAAGGAAGGTCTTTCCTATGGACAAAAATATGTGTCACAACCACTACTCTTATCTAGTTCACATTTTTACCTTTTTGTTAGACATCATAATTTGAAAAACATTGAAGACTTCTTGTGAATGCACCTTCTTCTGTGTCATCCTACTTAGCAATCATGAGAAAATTCTAAAACATTTGATTTCAAATGGAACTTTCCAAGTAGGATTTCTCCAACCATTTGGTGATTAGATAATGAAATTCAAAACAATCCTCCTGAAAACCTTGAAAATTTTGAAATAATGAATCTTCATTTAAATGCATGGAATCATGATGAGAATCTCATGAGGTAAAATAGATATAATCATATTCAGCAGACATGCCAAGACAATGAGGACCTAACACAACCATCAACAAGGACTCAAGTGCCTCAACTGCTCGGCAAGTATCTAAATGGTGTGATGTTGAACCATGAGGATCAAAGGATGTAAACAATTGTCATTCGATATACTAGTGGGAAAGTGGTGAAACAAATGACAGTTAATATCATGATCAGATAGACCATTTACCGAATGAGATTACGGGTTAGAAAATAACCAAGATAGATTAGTTTGAACATATTCACAAATGCTTTGTATAATAGAATCATATTCTTCACATGACAAATGACACACTGCATTAGCATTGTAATCATCGAAAGAAGTGAAAAGGAATGCCAATATAGCAAACACATGAGACTGGTCAGAATATAATGAACGAAGAAGAATTTAATTTTCACAATAACTCATGCATTCATTCACGATCAAGAGGATTTCAGGTGCTATGAAGAAAGAGATTCACGTAATGATATTCACAAGGAAAAACAGGATCCTCTTATATTTAACCAATATGATATATATGATTCCTTCAACCAAAGCTGATCTTTGATGTGATCAAATTCATAGCTCAATGAATTTAGGAGAGATATACATTCCAAACCCAAGTTTTATACAAGAGATTCACATGAAGATGAATCAACTGAAGAAGATTCTTGAGTCTAATCCGAAGTGAAATATTGAAAATTTGATAAATTACATCCAAAATACCAAACATCTTTCTAAAAGAAATTTACATCAAGTGAAACGATGGAAAGAGAAGGATTGTGCAAGAAAAAGCAGATATGACTTAGGTCGGGAGGCTTAGCAGAGTCATGAGATCATGACATAAGGATCAATGGAATTTGAAGTGTCTCAACTTGCTGACAAGTCCCAAAACATTTAAATATTGTAAGATTACATTTCGAATGTTGAAGCAGATTGTGCATGACGTGAGGATAGCTTCTATCCCTAGTTTCAATAGGACGATTGCTCATCAGATGCTAACCATCTTTGTCACTAATTTGACTAGATTTTTAAACTTCAACATCCAGATTACTCAAGTTGAACGATTCTTCTGATCTCAAATTTGAAGATGTATGGATCAGAAAAATTTCATGAGCAAGCCGATTTGAAGAGTTACCTGCATGCAGGACAAGAGATGACGAGGGATGGAAAGAGTATCCAATGATTTGTTTGTTTTCATTTTTGTAACACCCTCCGAGGTAAATGTACATATAAACCAACATAATAGGAACAAAAATATAATAAATATACAAGCCATCAAAATCCAAATATATATATATATATATTAGTACGTTTTCACATGAAAACCAAGGGAATGAAATTTTCATTAATAAATGCAATGAACCAACCGGTGATGGGACTACCACATTCCACCCAACCATAGATTGGTTAAGACAAGTCTCTCTTCAGCCAATCACCCCCATGCCATATTCCAAGCATGATGTGGGACTCATAGAACACATCAAAAACACCAATCAATGTGGATGTCACTAGGGTTCTCCGGTTACACCATGAGGAATTTGAGTGCCTCCTAGTCTCTCAGGATTTACTATGCATCCACACTCTGATTCAGGGATCACTAGGACCTACACCGAGACATACTCTCTAGGATTTACTGTGCATTCCATCTCGGAATCACTAGGCCCAACGAAGAGAAAATCCACCTCTTGGCTTTACGTATATCCCGCCATTCATCGACAATGATTCTTAGGCCTACTAAGGCACACAATCTGGCTTTACCACAATCACAGTCTCGTTCATGGGTTACTAGGCTAGTGGTTTCATGCATCCTCAGTACAGTTCGGGGACCACTACCACCATGTTTTTTTCAGTTCAGAGATCCAACCCACTCAGCTTTAAATCCAATCTGGACATCCCCGACAAATCACATGAGAGAACCCATTTCATCAAAGCTATCAAAAAATGACAAGGATAGGCTGAAAATACTGTCACACCTAGCAAAACCCATGCCACAGTAGAAAGTAAACACATGCAATCCCATGCATGCCAAATATAACAAGGAAAATACACATACAAGTTGATACCTGTAATGAGTCCTCTTGTAGCCGCTTGATCCAACCTTTCCCTGCTTGATCTTTGCTTGATCTTGCCTTCTTTAACTTTCTTGCTCCAATTCCAAAGCGCTCCAATAAATCTCTAAGTGTCCAAGAGTATGAGGAGAGAGAATAATGAGAGAGCTCCAAAACTGAATTGACCAAGTCTTGCCCACTGATCCTCATAAGCCTTTTTATTAATGAGGCCTTTATTTTCTTGATTTTCCATTGTTTTCTTCCAATTTCCTCCTCATATCCAACATGTGACCTTTCACCTCCATTTTCTCCTAATTTCCATTATTTTCACAAATAAATGTGCCAAAATAACTTTTTTCCTCTTTAATTCCTTAGCCATTTCCTTTGCCAATTTCCTTAGTCAAACAACCAAATGAACAACCCCTATGATGTCTTGGCCACCATTCAACTTAGAATATGTGTCCCATCATCTATGGTATTTATATATATTTTAGATGGAATTTTCACCAGGGCTATTACAGAACCCTCCCCTTAGGGAAACACTATCCTCGGTGTTCAATGAAACCAATAACCAACATGACTATTGAAAACAAAATGTACTACCCATGGAGCTTTATAACACAACTCATTATGATATTTACAATAACCACATATACATATACACATAGGCACATAACTAACAAATAAAATAATATGATGTTTGCATCCATAACAAAGGAATCGAGGGGTTCACAACTCCACCCTCAAAGTAATACCAGGATCCAACTCCTTCCCAGGAAGTCCAAAATACATTGCAAAGTCAAATCTGCAATGTCTAGTGCTATAATCCCGCGCCACTTGTCCTCTCAACAAACAATTACTGGCTCATTGTTCCAGGGTGCACTCCTAATGTGCATGTGATTCCTTCTGGCAATATTAATTACCAAAACAATTCCATCCATGGCCTTCCCTTCTCTACTACATAGTCCCTTGGGAATCTGGTCACCCCTTCCATGCATTCACTCACCTTCCAAGTTCCGCTGGCACCCCCATCATAGGCAGTCCATCCCTTAGCAAGGATTTTTTGTATTGGAAGATACAAAAACCAAGGCATATACCTACCTCAATACATCATACTGGTTATAACATGCTCATGGAAATCAATGGACATTATTTGGTACCAGTGTCCCACAATGACCTTGCTCCTGAATACTTTACCAGCATGTTGTTGCATGTTCCAATTTCTTTTGTTGTTGCTTCCAATTCTTGCAGTTGATTTTAACCACCCAATTAGGCATTTCTGTGCTTCTTGTACCAAGCACATAAATTCCATTAGATTCAAAATAAATTGAAAAAACTTCAAATCATATTGCATCGGTAGCTCGTCAATAAGGTACATTTGCAATCATGTTTGATTCCTGTCACAACAAATCAAACTAGCATATTTGACCAAAACATGTATAAAAATATCACATCAGGTTATCTCAAAACATAACCATCATAGTTCAAAATCATAAATCACATGTAACCATCATAAACCAGAATCATAGATCATAAACCAGAATCATAGATCATAAATCAGAATCATAGACAATAAACCAGAATCATAATTCACATGTAATCATCATATAGTAGAATCATAAGTCACATGCATAATAAAACTAAAATACAATACCGATACATATCCTTCATCGATTCTTACTTCTGCCTTTGTTCTTTTGTATAGACATCTGATCGGTCGCCACACCCAAAAAACACCCAATGCCTTCTCCTCTACCAAGTGCACATACGCATAGTATGCATCAAACACATACAACCATACATGCCATACAACACCATGAAATGTATTCACCTATACTTGACATACAACACAAACACCTACACCCAGTGTACAACATAGTGCATCCATCTATACCCAATGTGCAATACCACCTAATACATGTACCTACATAGAGTACAACACAACAAGTACACATGTTGCAATACCATGACTACAATATGAACATACATAATACCACATGCCCTCAACACATCATGTATGACATGCACATAATACCACACTATTGCACAAAAAATTGTCACCATGACTTTCTGCAATTTGTGTGAGTCTATCATCACTCATACTTACCTCCTTTGCAAGTCTTAAACCTTAGTTCTTCATATCAAGCCTTGAAAATAAGAGAAAGACCTTATAAATCTCTAAAACTCTAGTTCTGCACTTTCTCTTAGCATTACCTACTGTACGCACCTATTGGTCATGTCCCCTGCGCACCTGACCGCTTTGTATCTGTGTTATGGGTGCGAACCCCTGTATAATTTAAAAAGGCGCAAGTACATTCTTAAAAACTCACTTTGAGTCATTTATGGAAGCTTCTAGAGGGAAACTTGAGGTGGCAAGTTCGCTCCATGAGGATTCATACATCCCATACCTTAAGGAGATAACCCCTTGATGTGAGGAGCTTATCCCTTTGAAGGAGGATTCTATCCCTTCAATGGTGGACCTGTAACCTCCTTCTTTTGCACTATAAAATGAAGCATTGGGCTGGTTACTTGGGAGGGAAAAAGCTTAATATTTGTAAGGGTAAATGCTGCTGGAACTTAGTATTCCTAATTGAGCTTTTGAGAGGAGATATCACATACCTTTTGATCTCATTTGGAAGAGAGTGAGGCTTGTCCAAGTAGAGGAAATTCCTGTTTGGACCCTGGGAAGAGCTTGTACAGCATCAAGGCACCAAGGTTGTAAAGTTCTTCTATTTCAAAGTTAATACAATCAAGATTATTTTTCTCAATAAGTTGTGTTTTATGGTTATTTCATGGATTCCTTGATCACCATGATGAACATGATTTATTATATTAGCTACGCAGGTGTTATTTGATGTGTGCTTGTTTGTGATTGCAAGTTCTTAAAAGGAAACTCTTTTGGAGCTATTGGAGCATGGCTGCCACAAACTAGCGTTGGACTTAAGGTAGGGTCTAAAACACCTCTTTAGTTTTTATTAATGAACCGCAATATGTTTAGAGAAAGGTAGATTTGCTTGTCCTACTTGTTGCTAGATATCTATTGATACTAGGGAGATCGGTCTTGTCCGCAAGAATGATTTATCCGGCCAACAAATTGGCGACTCCACTGGGGACTAGATTTGATTTCTTAATTTTCCTTTATCTTTGACTTGAGAAACTTGATTTTTTCTTTTTGGTTTTTTCTTGATGTGTGTGGGATTGGGTAGTTCTTAGGTCCTAGATTTTTTTTTGTTTTTTTTTTAAGAAATTTTTACAAGGACCGCATGTTCTATTTTTATTATAGTGCGGACCTCTCTGCACTATTACTTTACTACATAGAGCGGTACCGCATCTGGTTTTACTGAAAGCCTGTGGACCCTGTCAATTTTTTTTGAAAAACTAAAAATGTTTTTGTGTAGTTAAGTTTAGGATTCTTAGCATCTACCCAGATCTCTATTTTTTTGTCAAAAAGCCTTGTTTATGAGTTTCTTTCAGCAAATTCTTCATCTCATCATTCTCCATTAAGTTAATTGGGTGTTTTGAGTCTCTTTTTTGAGAAATTCTTAATTTGATTTCCTTTGGTCATTACTTGGAGGTTAGTCTTAGTATTTTCACAATTTTGCATCTTTTTGATTTTGTTTTTGCAAAAAAAAATCCCCCCTCATTCGCCGGGGGGGGGTAAATTGTGTATGAGTTTTAATCGCCTTTGAGTGTTTTTATTTTTTGATCTTTGGAACTCTCACCCAATTTTCTTGACTTGCACTTGATTGGTTCTTAGATTACATTAGAATCATCTTGTGTTTGAGAATTCTCTTGCATAGATCACATTTTCATAGTTAAAATTCACATTTTCAGAATATGAATGTGAATTGTGCATAGATTACAATTGCATAGTTTACATTTTGAAAAATCAATCGTAGATTTAGATCAGTTTTCTTTGATTTAAATTTACATATTTTTATGCTTGTTTTTAACACACAAAAATAAAAATAAAAACTGTTTTGGAATTGATTTGCATTAGTTTTTCTTGATGAAATTAGTGCATTAGAGAATTTGTTATATTTTCTCTTAGTGATCAATTTTTTATTGTTGGAAGTGAATGGAAACTCTCTCCTTACTTTAGTTAGGATTCATCGAATTAAAAAGATTACATTATCATATTCAACTAGATTTAGTTTTGGGTCAGGTCATAACACCATTGGTTTCATAACCATTTACCCTTTTGAGTAATAACAACCTGAATAATACAGTGTTTAATTAAAATTAATCTAGTAATTTTTTGCATTTTTAGGTCTCTTTCCACCAATCTAGCTTAGGCTAGTGTCTTGGAATAGGATTTAGTTAACTCTCCAAGACAGTAAAACAAACAAGTAGTCGATCTTGTGGTAGGAAAAATTCCAATTGTTGCATGTATGCTCTGGGAAGCTCCTCCTAAAGGAGTCAAGCGCGAGATCATAACAAATATACATGTATTAACAACAATAAACCTCGGATTGACCATTGTCGAGGAGCCTGGGGTCACTTGTTGGTAAACCTTGGATTATGTCAAGGAGCCTTCAAGGGGATTGAGCTTTGTTACTTTGCCTTTGCGTGTGTATTAGATCGTAGACTGTTCCCCCAGGTATATTTGTTTTTGTTGGTAACCTTAGTCACCATAATATATAGGATTATTTCCTAAGGTGATGGTGGAGGGAAGATCCCACTGTACCTGGAGCAGACGTCGACTAGACTCACTTGGACTCTCTAGGGGGTTCTCTTCACTCAAGATGGTTTTGTGAAGAAACTTGTGCCAATTTGTTTCATTAAGCAAGTTGTCGGGGTAACTGTTCCAACCGCCATTTCTGTATTGAATTCTGCAATGTTGGATTTCATCACCAACTAGTGTTTTTGATACGGAAAGTTACTATTTGTGTGTGGTTTGACTCCTAGATTTGATAGTGCATGTTAATTTGTTTGTTTTTACTTTTAGAGACCATAGATGTGAATTGTGAATTTTAATTGTTAGGTGTGAATTGTGAATTGTGAATTTTATTTTTAAATTGTTAATAAAATTCACTAAAGTTGAATATAATGGCAATTGTTCCGGAATTTACCAACCAAGGAACCCCTCTTAACGATAATCCTAGTACTTTTCCTTGCTTTGGTAATGTTGATCCTCCTTATATGGATACTTTGTCATTACTTGGATTTACAATAGGTTTACCGATATGGTTATTTTCAACTTCATTGGCCCCAAATACTCCAATTGTTCCACCTCAACTGAATGCTTCACCTTAGTAGAGTTCACCATCTCAACATCACCAACCTTTTATCGACCCTTTACCTTCTTCGCCTAATATTTCTTCCTCCATTTCTTCTTCTTCGCTTGGTAAAAGCCTTGACGCTAGTAGCCAGGTGGCTAAGAAGAAGAATAAATGGAAGAAGAAGCAAGATAAGAAATAAGTCATCCAACCAACCATGGTTGTAAGTGTTAGTTGTGTTGAGGAAACCTCCAACATGCATCGTAGACCCAAATACCCTTGCAGGATTTGTAAGGGTGACCACTTCCTTATCAATTGTCCTGGTATTCTAAAGGTTTTGGGAGTATGGTCAGAAAAATCTCATCAACTTTCCATTGATCCATCAACCAGTGATAGTCAGGTTACTGGGAAAAAGGGTAAAATTAGGTTTCCTTGTAAGTTATGCAAAAGGGAGTCATCAAACTCACATTTTCCCTCACATGGATGAAGCCTAAATTTTTTTGGAAAACCTTACTATTCCAAGGCAAGATTTTCCAACTAGTTACCGTAAAATTTCTCCCAACCTACCCTCAACTGACGGAGCGATTGATCTAATATCAAGTAAAGTCAATCCCACTCTTCCATTGGAGAGTGAAACTCATATCACTCAGGTTGATGATCCATTAGTTGATCAAGTGGTCGATTCAATTTCACATTCGGTCGATCCCACTCTCCCTTTAGAGAGTGAAATTCATAATGCTCAGGTTCTTCTTGTTACATTAGATTCTTCTACGCTAGGGAGGCATTTCGCCTGTTTCTACAGAACCCCCTCCAAGTACTGAGGTCTTTTCCTTTGATTGGAATCGACTGCAAGAACCTCGTCTTCCTTCCTCCATCCCTTTCCAAATCATTGTCAAGGCTGGTGGTAGGGACATACACCACAAACAGGTAGATGAAAGTGCTTCTGTTAGTATTTTATCCTTAACTTCTTGGAAATCTTTGGGTTCCCCTCAGCTTGTGCCTATTACGCAAAATATGAAAGCTTTTAACAAAACCATTAATGAACCTTTAGGGATCCTTCCTAAGTTTTCTATTACCTTAGAAGGTAAAACTGTCTATATTGATCTTATGATAGTTTAAGGTCCCTTGGATTTTAATTTAATCCTTGGGCGAGACTATGTTTATGCAACGAAAGCTGTCATATCAACACTCTTTCACGTGATGTCTTTCCCTCAAAATGGAAATATTGTGACTATAGACCAGCTTTCATTCCCTAGTCTTGTTTCAACTACCAATAATGTGACACCCCTAAAATTTCTCGATTCTACAGTGATATCTACCTAGCCACGGGTTAATTATGTGGCAACTAGTTCCATGTTTTCAGTTACCGATGTAAGTGAGCCTCTCACTGTTTGCTCACCTTCCTTTGATTTAGATCCAGTAATTGACATGGAAAACTCTATGGGATTTCTTGAACGCAATGTTCTTATCCCTCTTGAGTTCCTTGACATGTGTTCCTTCCAGAGAACTATTCTTCCTTCTGATGAAGACCTCTTGGAAGCCATGATCAAGGTGTGTCCATTGACATGTCTTTCTTCCAGTTGGAAGCAATAATCAATGCGTTCGAGGAAAGTTCTTGTTACTGAGTCAACCTCATCAAAAATGAATCAGGTATGAGGACAGTTCTTTTCCTTTGTCAACCTCATTTAAAAAAAAATAAAATGAATCAGTAGGTTATATAGGTAGATTGTAGAGAGTAGACACAAGGATAGTTTTTTCCTGTTTCAACCTTGTTAAAAAATGAAACTAGGTTGTGAGGATAGTTTGTTCCTGTCTCAACCTCATTAAAAAATGAAAGTAGGAAGCAAGGATAGTTTCTTCCTATCTCAACCTAGTTAAAAAATGAAACTAGGATCCGAGGATAGTTTCTTCCTGTCTCAACCTCGTTTTGCGTCGTTATGCTAGGGGGCATGCAAACTTACAACAAGCATAATTTTTCCTTTCAAGCTTGTGTAAACATGAAACTAAATCCAAAAAGAGTTATTTATGGTTCAAGCTTGTGTAAAAATGAACCCATACCCATTTTACATCTTGTGATTGCCATCTTTATCCACTAAATTCTGTTAGATGAGCCTTGGTTGTTTTCATTCCATCGCCACCATCTCTTTGGCTGATAATATTATTTCACTTGCTCATTTTCATTTCTTGAGGGACTGCAGTTATGAGTGGTTTTGTTAGCCATCCTCTTGATCATTACATTTCTTGAGCAGTTCCACCATTGCCGGAACCAGTTGCTATCCTTTATACCACTCATTCCTCTAGGACGAGTCCTCTTTAAGCTCTTTTCTGACTTGTAAAATATAAAAATATTGTTGAGTTTTTCTTTTTGAACTTGTTAAAACGGAATTAAAAGGACGGTCCACTTACAACTCTTTTTTGACCATATAAACATGAAACGATTGCCAGACTTTTGTCATTTCAAGTTCGATATTGGTAATAAAATGACATGTCTTTGATCACTTTTTTACTTTTTCAAATCAGGGCCACTAATTATGAAAAGTACTCCTTGATCGTAATGATCAAGCAGTTCTCTCAAGTATCATTTTATACTTTTTCGGGCTTGGGAGACATAAATTTACCAAAAAGGAAAACCATGGAGTTTTCTTAAGTTTTTCTTCTGACTCCATAAAATTGAAAAAACACCGAGTTTCTCCTATAGTGGACTCGTTAAAATTTAACAGTCAAGGACTTGTTCAATTTCAAACAGGAACAGACCACTCCTTCTAAGAGTTCAAATTTTAAACTAAGTTGGACTCATCCGAAGGATGAGCTTATAATCAAGAAAATGTTATCCTCCTCAAGCTTGTCAAAAATAAAGAGGTACTTGCCAAAAATGGTGGGGGAAAAGAGAGAAAAATGAACCTGTTTGTTATACTTTGTGTTTAGAAAATTAGTTAACCATTCTTGAACACGACACTTTTTGTTCACCTGGGTTGGTAAATCCTTTGCCTAATAGTTAATCAAACCATATTGAAAGTCTTCAGCCGGTTTCTGGGTATTAGCTTTGGGTCAATTTTCACCAAACCATATGTAGTTTCATTATGTGTTCAAGAGGTTAGTTCAAATAAACCATTCATTTGCAAGATATCTGTCATCCATCTTGACCATCCCTGAGTTAGTCCTTGCCAAATGCATTTCTTCAAAACTTGATCTATGATTTCGTGTCATGGGCTTGCCTATGACAGATCACTTTCTATTGACTCCAACTCATTATCTAGAAAGATGATCTAGAAATCGTCAATACCTTGGAATCTACATGCCTCAATGGTAGGTTTCTTGCCTTTTACGACAAGTTGCATCATTGACCTTTGATTAAAGGATTCTGTGATGTGTTCGACATCGAATCATTTATTCACATTTCATGGATTGTACTGAGTACTTTCAGGTCCATTGACATTACTGATGGTTTCTATCACACTTGTTAACAATTTACATCATTGATTGGTAATCAAGTGGTTTCTACCATGTTCGACTTCGAAACATTCATTCACATGGATAGAATCATACTAGTTCAGGAAGTAGAAATCAAGACCCTGGATCAAGTTTCGACCATCCAAGCTGTGAGGAATTTTTTTATTCATTATACAGTGCACTATTCATAAACAGATGGTTGCGCCCATACTGTGTCTACATATGTCTATACTTGTGATGTATTACGAAATCATTCACGTATCAGAGCAGTTTAGATAGTTTTCTAGTCAGTTTTGATTTGAGTATGGGAATGCCTACCTCAGTGATGATACGTTCATATATATATAATATATATATATTATTATATATATATATTATATATATATATATATATAATATATATATATATATTATTATATATATATATAATATATATATATATATATTATATATATATTTTTGATTGAATGTTTTTACAGGTTCCGACTGGGGTATCCATAGGAAGATCTTTGAAATGATAAAGTACTTCACTCTTCTTAGATGACAAAAACCATCCTCATCTATTAGATACTTCACACTTTAGGGGGCAATCTGTTGCACAAAAAATTGTCACCATGACTTTCTTCAATCTGTGTGAGTCTATCATCACTCATACTTACCTCCTTTGCAAGTCTTAAACATTAGTTCTTCATATCAATCCTTGAAAATAAGAGAAAGACCTTATAAATCTCTAAAACTCTGGTTCTGTACTTTCTCTTAGCATTACCTGCGGTACCGCACCTATTGGTCATGTCCCTTGCACACCTAACTTCTATGTATCTATGTTATGGGTGCGAACCCCTATAAAAGTTAAAAAGGCACAAGTACATTCTTAAAAACTCACTTTGAGTCATTTCCGGA
>APFE031115427.1:84581-128069 GCA_000404065.3 Pinus taeda | reverse complement strand
GGTCGCAACCATCCATCAATGAGTCATGTAATGATGTCCCACAAAATCGCAACCTGGTCCACAATGGGCTAGAACCAGGGTCTTGCGCTCCATCCAAACCCGAACAAAGTACAAGTTCAAACATGTGAATATATGTGTCGAAGTCGAACATGCTTAAACGTCGTCTGATTACCAGCCAATGATGAGAGCTGTTAACAGATGCGAGAGGGGCCACCAATGATGACGATGGTCCTCAAGGTACTATAGGTACAATCCACGGAATGTGAATGAATGATCCGATGTCGAACACCCGTGGAGTCATTCGATCGAAGGCCAATGATGAAAACCTCGCGTCGAACACGAAGAACCTGCGATTAAGGCATGCAGGCCCCAAGGTACCTGAAGGGAGTCTCTAGGTCACTCCTGGATAATGAACTGAAGTCGACAGGAAGTGATCTTTATCGAAGGTGGGCCATAATGTTTCCCACATCATCGACGCGAGACGGGAAGAGACAAGTTTGTTTTGTGTGAAATATCATAGGGAGGTTATACTTGCAGAGGTCAACTTCTCTTGAACATATCAGCGGCACAGCGACGGATTTGGCAGCATTTGGGGGTCAAATGATCAGAGGTCGTAATGAAAGGACAATGAGCAGATGAGTGGCCAAATAGAATAACCCAAACCCATGGAGGAAAAAGTGAAGCGAGATGAGATGTCCCCACCCAGACACGAATGCAAACAGTGCCATGTTCAAGAGCGACATACTGCCGATGACGACGATTACGGTTCCTTTATTTCCCCCACCATTTCTGGCGAGTACCCCAATTATTTTTTGGATGACAAGCTTGACGGGGATAGCATGTGCTTGGAGGGCGTCATTTTGACGAAGCCCGATGTCATTTAATTTTAACGAGCCTGAAAAAGGAAGAACTCGACGTCTTTTCATGTTTAGAGAGTTTGAAAAGACAGCTGAAAAGGAAACTCCAGGGGGGTGCTTTTTCGTAAAGTTGTGTCTCTCGAGCCCGAAAAAGTATAAAACAATGCTCAAAAGAACCGCCCAATCATTACGACCGAGGAGTACTTTTCGTAAATAGTGACATCGACCCGAAAAAGTAAAAAGCGATCGATACCACGTTGTTTTAGAACCAATAACAAGCGCGAAACGACAAACGCCCAACAATCTTTGTTATTTTAAACGATCGAAAAAGAGCTTTAAAACGACCGCCTCTCGTTCCTTTAAACGAGCTGAGAGGGGGCTCGGCAATCTTTTCTCGTTTTGTGTCGGAAAAGATCTTAACGACGACATTTTTTGGAACCAAGTGTATAGGAATCCACCGCGACCATGCTGGTTTCGAGGACCTGCACACGGCAAATACCCGCATAAACCTGTTCGATACATCGAAAAATCATAATAAAATAGACATAATTTACCACATCTAGATGAGTTCATGGCAAAATCATAGTGAAAAACCCACATTTATAAGGAATTTTGACCAAATTTAGAAATTTTACTATAAATAGGAGGTTTGTAAAACCATTTTTACCATTTTACCATTGGAGCTCTGGAGAACGTGAAATTACTACAAGGTTGACGGAGCTGATTCTTCCTCATCCGGACGCTGATTTCCGACCATTTTTCAGGTAGTTTCCTCTGCCCTGCCTTTCATTTTGGTTATGTTTTCATGCAGATCCACCGTAGGATTTGGCCATTTGGCCAAATTCTTTGCGCGTTGGAGCGCTCTCGGTCAGCGCGGATTTCCCTATCGGGTCCGCGCTGATCGGGCTTTCCAACACGTAACCCATTCTGGGTCAGCGCGGAAAACCCATGTCCTTCCGCGCTGACCCAGTGAAAAATGCACAGGGCGGCCATTTCCAGCGCGACTGTTTTAGAAACATTCGCGCTAGCGCCGAGACATATTAATTTTTTAAATTTAATTACTTTCTTCCACATGCAAACTTCTAAATGAGTCTTGGGTGCTTTTGCAGGGCACTATGGCATTTACTTGGCAGGAGAGGGACCATGATAACGAGGATGTTGCCGCCTTTGCCGATGCCGGATGCCGCAATGCAATGCGGGCATGCGGTTTGCTGAAGTTTTTCCTTACTCCGAGACTGAGAGCCCAACCAGACTTGCTGGAGCTATTGATCAGGGCATGGAACCCAGTGGATGGGAAATTCACCATCCGGGGTCGAGACATTGAGTTCGACTCCACTGATATCTATTTTTTGACTGGGTTGTCTCGCCGAGGCCCGGTACCCATCCTGGAGGGGCAGCGTCCTAGCGGCGAAACGCTAGATCGGTTGATGGCTCGTGTTTGCCCACAGGCGGTCAAGACACGGAGTGGGAAATGCAGTATCCCATCGGTGGGCGTCGGTGAGCGTGCCAACATAGTTCTCCGTACTATCCTTTTTCTGGTCATGCGGGCAGCGGGGAGCCTGGCGAACCATGAGGCCTCAAAGGCCAATCTCTTGTTTGCTCTAGATTGCTTGGAGCCCATGATCTTTAACTGGGCGGCTGCTGTGAAGAACAACATGAAGAGACAATTGAACAACTGCCGACGCGGAGAGTCGAAGCAATTCGGTTATGGTTCTCTTTTGCTCCCACTGATGTTCAAGCGGGTGCCGGCCCTCCGGCTACAGGCCATGGTGTTAGACCCGCCACACAATGCGTGGGAGACGAGGGCCACTAAGTGGTCTCGAGTCATGCCTCGCGGAGGTGGTGGATGATCAGTGTCATGGGGCCTCTGTTTCAGAGAGTGGCTAGAGAGCCAGGTCATCTTCGTCGAGGACTGGCCGTATGCCGGTATCGACTTCCGAGGAGACCCGGATATGCCGCTACTTGCGGGGGAGCAGTGGGATGACGGAGGTATGACACTTGATTTTTTTTTTTTTTTTTTATATGATGTTTTTGTATTTTTCATGTACATGTCTTGATATATGCTCTTACTGTGCAGATGTTGGACCTGTGAGACCCCTCGGCCTAGCTCCAAAGGCGCGGAGCGCAGATCAGGGTGCTGGCGCCTTGGCTTTGGCTCCCGCGGGAGGTGACCAGGCGGAGACGGTGATCCGCAACCTGGAGGGGTTGCTAGTAGGGATCCCAGACTACCAGGGGATCGAGGAGGTCCCCTTAGCTGCACAGGTTCATACAGTGGGTGTGGAACCCAGGATGCACCGCTTGTTGAGGCGGGTGGCACGAGCGACGGCGGTCTATAGAGAGCATGACCCACCACAGTAGTCGCCTAGGTTTCATTTCCACTGTTGTTATTTTGAGAGACATATGTCTCAGATGTACTGAGAGCACTTGAGACACATACACTTATTTTTTGAGCGCCTTAGTGCGCCACCCGATATATATATATATACATGGTGTTTTATTGTACCTTATGCTTCTTATGTTTATGAATTTACATGTTTCACAAATGTCTGTCTAATACATAGTTAGCCAATGCATCAGTTACAACATCAAGTCTTCTTGGAATGTGATGATAAGTAATGTAATCAAAATTTCTTTCCAATAACTTAACACATAAATATAACCTTAATATGCGATGGTCTCTGACGGAATATTGCCCATTGAGTTGATGAACTACAAGCTGTGAATCCAAGTTTACAAGCAACGAGCGGATTCCGAGGTTAATCGCCTCGGCTAATAGTTCAATTACAGCACTATATTCAGCTACATTGTTTGTCGTGCAACCTAGACACACACCTTGAATGTCTACCAACTCACCATGAGGATAGTAGATCACCCATGCCGCAGACGACAGATTGCGAGTGCTGCGGGAAGCACCATCAGCGAAACCAACGTAAGGTGATCCAGACATCTGTTCAGAAGCAAAAGACACAATAAGCAGCGATCACGCCGGCTCACTAAGACAAAAATCAAAACAAGGACGCACACACACAAAACACACTTGAAAATGCATATGCATGTAAAAATAAATGAGAGAGTGCCTGGACTCAGGCGTAATATTTTTTAAGATATAACCCATTACGGGGCTGGTCCAGGGGATTGCCTTCGTAGTCAATCAGCTCGTAGGCACCTTTTTGTAGAACTCTTTTTACAATGTAGGGCCCGTGCCACATTGGCTCGAGTTTGCCTGCTCCAAGCTTATCATTAGCCTGATCGTAGAGCAGGACCAAGTCACCTTCAACGAAAGAGCGAGGATTAACTGAGTTGTCGAAGTGAGTTTTCACTCGCTTCTTTTGAGCTTCTATAGAAAGGGAGGCTAGACGACGTGTCTCATCTAGTCTTTCCAGGTAGAGAAGCCGCTCTTCTGCAGGAGTAGTCTCAGGAAGTAACTCGACGGCTAATTTTAGCGAAGGAATCTCGCACTCAATTGGAAGGGTTGCCTCCAACCCATATACTAACTGAAAAGGGGTGAAGCCGGTGGCATTCTTCACTGAGGTTCGGTAGGCCCACAATGCGGAAAAAAACATCAAATGCCAATTAGACTTGTGCATGCCGACAGTTCTCTGAAGCATCGTGACCAAGACTTTGTTCACGGCTTCAACCCGACCGTTGGCCTGAGGATAGTATGGAGATGAACTATCATGCCTAAGTCCAAGTTGGGTTGGTAATTCGACCATCATGTGATTGCGGAAATGCTTTCCGTGATCAGTGACAATGGCTTGTGGAACTCCAAACCGAGCAATAACGTGATTGAAAATAAACTGCGCCGCCGTGTGACCATCTTCAGACAATGTGGACATCACCTCGGTCCATTTTGTAAAGTAATCGAAAGCAACAATGATGTAACCGTGCCCCCCGGCCGAGCGAGGGTTACATGTCACATAATCGATGCCCCACTTAGCAAAGGGGCCAACGGTCACTACGGGGTGCAGAGGGGCAGCAGGAGCACGCATCTTCCGCTGATAGATCTGGCATTCATGGCATGAGCGGACGATAAGAATGCAGTCCTTAAAGATGGAAGGCCAAAAATAGCCAGCGCGAAGGATTTTTTGTGCGGTAGCGTATCCAGACATGTGACCGCCACAAGCGCCGGAGTGGCAGTCATTTAGAACTCTTTCCGCTTCTTCGAAGGTGAGACACCAACGAAGGACTAAATCAACTCCGAGGCGTTATAGGGTGTCCCCAATTATGCGATACAGCTGAGCTTGGTGACGGATCCGTCGGCGAGCATCTTTCGAAGTCTCGGGGCGGAAGGAGGACGTCTGCAAATAGACGATGATGTCCCCATACCATGGGTCGAGGGTGCTGATCAGGAACAGAGTTTCATCTGGAATCGATTCCTCGATCTGCAAGGAAGCAGCGGTGGATGGCAAGGAGCATAGCAGTTCAGCAAAAACAAGCGATTTTTTAGACTTGGCTGCAGTAAATTCCAAGTCGAACTCTTGGAGGATCATGATCCACTTTGAGTACTTGCCCCCCAGCAATTGTCGTGAGAGAATATATGTCATGGGGTTGCAATCTGAAATCATTGTAGTGGTGCGCAACAGAATGTAGTGGCGGAACCGTTGGACAGCGCAAACCGCGGCGAGGGCCAACTTCTCGACATATGCATACCGAGTTTCCGTGTCTAATAAGTTGCGACTAAGATAATAGATAACATGCTCGATGCCATGATCGTCGTCTTGAACGAAAACCATGCCGATAGTAGTATCAGCAGTAGCCAAATAGAGCGTATAATCACGGTGATAATTCGGAGGCTACAACAAAGGGGCAGAGACCAGGAGTGTTTTAAGATGAGAAAATGACTCCTCGGCTATGGCATCCCATTGGAATGGGGTGTCACGCTTCAGTAACCGGGTGAAACCCTTTGCCACTTCGGCATAGTTTGGTATAAATCGTCTTAGAAAATTTGCTTTTCCCTGCAGACTTTGTAATTGCCGCAAAGTTGCAGGGGGAGAAAGATTCACGATCGCTTCGACTTTTAGAGGATCCAGACGGATGCCCTCTCGGGAGACGATAATCCCGAGTAGTCGGCCTGATTCCATGCAGAAGACACATTTGCGTGGATTCAAATGAATATTATAGTGTCTGCAACGAAGAAACATTTCGCGGAGGTGCGATGGATGGTCGGCACGGTTAGCTGAATGAGGCGGGAGGTCATCCAGATACGGCTGTACGATGTGTCTTATATCATGAAAAGCATACGACATCGCACGCTGAAAAGTAGCACCGGCATTTTTGAGGCCGAAGGGGAGCTTTTTATAAGCAAAGGTGCCCCAGGGACAGATGAAGGTTGTCTTATGTTGATCTGCCGGAGCAATGTTAATCTGGTTGTAGCCAGAAAAACCGTCCATGAATGAATAAATCTCGCTACCTGCGCACTCATCGATGAGTTGGTCAATGAATGGAGTGGGGTAGTTGTCCTTTGGACATGCTCGGTTGATATCACGGTAGTCAACGCAGACACGAATGGTGCCCTGCTTTTTATCGACAGGGACAATGTTTGAAACCCATTTTGTCAGTGGGATAGGATAGATAAATCCTGCCTTAAGAAGCTTTTCCACTTCTGCCTTGATGGCTGCCGCCTTGCGGGGGTGCACAGGGCGCAAACGCTGGCAAACAGGTTTGGCCCCGGGATACGTTGGTATCTCGTGCACGACTATAGACGGGTCAATGCCGGGCATTTCTTCATATGACCATGCAAAAACATCGCGAAATTCGCGAAAAAGAGCGATATAAACCTAAATCTCCTCCGGAGTGCAGGTCACTCCTATGTAAATATTCTCGACAATCCCTGCCTTGACAGAGATATCGATTGGTTGAGTCTGCGTGATGTTCCCTAAATTACCTTCGGACGATGTGTGATAAATCTAAATGGGCGTCTGAAGGGGTTGAGAAGGGAGACATGAAGCAAACTGCGCAAGACATAGTAAAGTTTCCTGGGAGGTAGGGAGAAAGGAAGAACGGTGGTGAAGAGGGAACCATGATTGTTCATCCAGAGACATGGTCTCTATAATAGCCTCATCGGAAGGAAATGTTTCCTTCAATGGATCCGAGGAGGTGTATTCTCCTAACCAAGGGGAAAATCATCTGAGTCAAGCGCCCCACTCGAGACGGTGGGTTCATCATGAGAAGCCGATGCAGCGACAATTTCAATGTAGTTGAGCTCAGCTGGGCTCAACGGCATCTCCTCGCCCCAAGGTTCTATCTGGTCAATGGAAGGAATAATCTAGGGATCAGAACGAACCGAGATCATCGAGATCGAGGCGAAGTTGGGAGGTGGGAGGGAAAAAACACCCATAAGGGCGGGTTCTTTAAAGAGCCTGACTCCCACATTTTCATAAGGAACTGAGGTATGCTCAACGAAGGGTAGGTTTCCCTCAGAAGAGGAAGCGAAAAACAAGAGTTGATCAACCGTGACAATTTTCCCTTGATGGGGAAAACGAATGACACGGAAGAGAGACGAAGCCACAACACGCATAGCGTACGTCCAGCTTCGGCCCAGAAGAAGGTTGTAGGTAAGACTTGCATCTACAACTTCAACTTCAACTTCTATGGTCTTCCCTTCTAAGGTAATCGGTAGCCGTTGAAGGATACCATACGGTCGAGACTCTCTCCCGTCGAATGCTTCCAAGGTCGTCGGGGACTGACTCAACGTCGGAGACCCGATGGCTTTCCAACATGCAACAGACATGATGCAGGTCGAGGCGCCCTCATTAATGACTGTACGATGGATCGTTTTAGAATTGATGACGACTTGTATGAGGAAAGCTATCTGATGAGGCAGTCGCGGCACATGACTCTCGAGATCGAAAGTGATTAAATCCGAGTCCGCTGGGTCTATGCCACCGATGGCTGATAGCAGGGACTTCCTCTGGGGGGGGCAGCTCTGAAGGACCTCTAATACGGACATGGCAGACGGAGCCTGCGCTAAGTCCTCCACGATGCTATAGTGCTCGGCAGCACGAGAATTCGGGTTATAGGAAGACCTCCTGAGTACCCCTTTGGGAGGGGGTTGGATTGTCGTCTCGGCACTCGGTCTCTCAATATGGAGAGGACCAGAGCTGGACGGAGGAGCACTTGAGGGAACTTCTGGCTCCTTCCCGGCGGACGACGGATAATCCTTAGCTCGAGTTGATACATGAATAGGAATAGTTCCAGCCATGAAGACCTAGGAACCGAAAGGAGAGGAGGAAGAAGGATCAGGTACCATCTAGGTTTGCTGAGAGGGAAAGGGTTCTTTCAAAACAGCAGGGATCCCTTCCACACCTTTCAACAACCGACTAACTTCGGCCCGCCTAGGGCAGTCCTTAGTATAGTGGTCTTCCTCACAAATGAGGCAAGGATACTTAGGCTTGCGCTTAGCTCCTTCCTCACCAGGAGGTTTAGATGATTCCTTCTTGGGTTGATCGGGCTTATTCTTCCCTTTCCCATTCTCCTTTTTCTTGCCTTTCGAGGCTTTTCCTATCGTGGAAGACTGAACGGCATTCACCTCGTAAGTGTTACCGGAAATAACAATGCCCTGGGAAGAGTTCTCGTTGGGTGAACTTGATTTCTGCTTCCCAGGGTTGGATGACTTTTTAGAGGCCTGGCCTACAGAGCTAATGACTCCATCAACAGATGGTTTGGGTGGAGCCTTGGATGTGCCGGGCCTAGGGGCGTCTGGAAAATAATCATACAAAGTACCAGATTGAGAATAGACTAAGTCTAGGTAGTGAGCACGCGCGACCGCTTGCTCTTCAGTTACGCATGCCCCCATAGCAATGTCCCGCGCAATCTTGGGGACAAAGGAGGTAGTAAACCAGTCAGTGAGGAGGAAATCAGGTATCCAGAACTTGATTAACCTGCGACGTCTTCTCCATTCATGAATATGATCGGAGATGTGTGTAGCAGTGTCCTGCTTAAGAGACGTAAGGAGATGAGTCCCCTTCTCATACCGAATGGGTAACTAAAAGTGATTTAAAAATGCCATAGCCAGCGAATTGAAATCATGGAAAGATGCACGGGACAATTCAATGTACCATTTTGCTACCGAACCAGTGAGGGTCCTCTGAAAGAGGTGAAGTTGGATTGAATCATCGAGCCATGAATTCGACGAACACCATAAGTGATACGTCATGACATGAGCCTGAGGGTCTTCTCCGGCCTTCCCATCAAATTTGGGACAGTTACTCGGAATTTTAGTTGGAACTCGCGGCCACTGTGGGTCGTGTAGAATGGGATCATTCGTCAAGTTCGACACATCGGGCAGTTCCAACGTGGCTAGAACTGATAACTGAGGATTAAATGACATTTGCGGCGGATACGAGGTGGAACCAGAATTCCACCCAGCTCCAGGTTTCCCCCATTGTCCTTGTCCTGATGGACCAGGTCCGTAAGGGCCCTGTCCAGAAGGATTTTGTCCATAGGGGTTGTTTCTGGAACCAGGTTGCTGATTCTGCCCCCCAACACCCCATTGGTTACCATATTGGCCAGCAGGTTGTTGATAATTCGGTTAAGGATTACCGTGCGGCTGTTGGTAATTCTGATAAGGGATATAAGGATTTTTTCCCTGGGGTTGCTGGTATCCGTACTGAGCCTATGAACCAGGCGGCATCTGATGGGATTGATACCCACCTGAATGCTGGGGTTGGGATTGGTACCCACCCGAATAGGGAGGCTAGGCCTGATACCCGCCAGAGTACGGAGGCTAGGATTGATACCCGCCTGAGTACGGAGGTTGGGATTGGTACCCACCTGAATACGGAGGCTGGGATTGATACCCGCCTTGATATGGATGTTGGGATTGAAACCCACCTGAAAGAGGAGGTCGGGATTGGTACCCGCCCGCATGCTGAGCCGTCTGGCCAGAGGGTTGTCCTGGTCGGATTGGGGGCGGCACCGCTCGCCCAGAAGGTCGAGCTTGCTGGTTGAGAGGGCGCCCCTGCGCGACCGAAGTTTGTCCCTGGTGACCAGAGGGTTCCTGAGTGGTAGGCCGACCTTGCTACACGTAAGGCTGGCCCCCTTGTCCAGAAGGGTTTCTTTGCTGGTTTACGGGTCAACCTTGTTTCCTGTGGGGTTGTCCTTGGTTCCCGTAAGGTTGCCCCGAAGGGTAGCCTTGTTGAGTACCTGGTTGACCTTGTTGGGCGTTGGGTTGTCCTGGGTTTCCTGAAGTTTCCCAAGATATGTAAACGCTGGACCACTAGAGACCAAAGGTTGTCCTTGATGAGGTTGTCCTTGTGGGCCTCCCTGCTGACCTGGGTGATTTTGACCTGTATACTGCTGCCCATAATTAGGCTTCACGTAAGGCTGTTGACCCTGGTAAGGTGGTCCTTGCTGTCCTTGTCCTGGATAGTGCTGGCTGCCACCATACCCGGTGGTGCCCCAATCCATGTTCAATGGAACGGAAATTTCATCATAAGGAATTTGGGGTAAGGAGGTGTACAAATAATGATTCTCGGCATCATAGTACGGGCCTTGACCATCCATGTTTTGGACATTATGCAAGTATTCGAAATATGCCTCCTCTTCTGTCATATACTCGGAAGCAGGAGGAGCACCACTTACGGGGTGCACAACTCTAGAAGAAGGAGACGGTTCACCACTCTGCGTTGGACCTCGAGATGGGCCAGCGGTAGAAGTGACAGCAGATGAAGCTGTGACCATACTCACAACTGGAGTTGACGCCGCGACACAAACGGTCGGGTTGGTGGGGACTGCTATAACAGCAGAATGAGGGGCTTGGGAAACAAATGGTCCTGTGGTAGGGATGATGTTTTGACCCCAAACGGAAAAGGAGACTGCCGAGTTCATAGCATCCCGCAATGACCTATAACGCCCTGCTACCATGACACCCGAAGACGTAACAGTGTAAGGTGTAGAGATGATAGGGGATGTTGCCGCAATGGGAGAATCTATACTCGACATAACGGACGGGCCACTAGACACTGGAGAAGCGTCACCCATATCGGATGAAGCCATCGAAGATGGAGCACCGACAGAGTGGCAGGCTAATCCTTGTTAGAGGGCTCCCAAATAGGGTTGTAAAAGAACTCGTATAAATCTTCCTCTGGAGCTCGAGAATTCAACGGCTGGATGCTCAGGACAATGGAAAGAGTATCACAGACCAGAGTTTCAGGGGAAACAGAAGATGGAAACTCTTCTTCACTTGGGATCGAGGACAGAGTTGATGGATCCGCCAGGATGACCAAACAAAGACCCTAAATAAGCTAACGATAAAAACTACTCAAAACTAAATGCACACAAAATCTAACCGGGTAATGTTATCGTGGCCAAATGAATTTTAAGACACAGGAACTGAACTTGACCTTTTCATGTTTCGAGAGTCGAGAAAAGGACGAAAAGATGACTCTATCTACTTCAAATGTTTAATGAGCACGAAATGACAAGACGCTCACTTACACCTTTTCTCTTAGAGAGTCTGAAAAGGATCAAAAGTGACTGCTCTCGATATTCTAAGCAAAAAGGTTTACCAAGTAACCCGTAAAACTGCTGTATACACCTTAGCAACCATATGAGAACCAAGGACTTTACGTACTGCAGTCAATCTTCCCGAATGCTGTGTTCGGTGTGTTACGGCTCACAAGGCGGCAGACTCGACTTCCTATGGATAAAGGATGCAAGCCTAATGGAGTCTCCCCATATATACGCGACGGTACGTGGGAGCACAACCCGTACTAGTACTTATCGTTTCACCGTGGAGGAATCACCCAACCACTCAACGGTAAGCTACTAGGTTTAAAGACGCTAGAACCCATCTCTAACCTAGACCTCTAGATATTCACGTTAAGTTCCAATGCGTTTTTAGATAAATTTGGTTTATTTTACGGTTGATCTTGAATTAGGCTTTAGTTTCAGGTCCTACCGTATGATCTCTCAAAAACACCTAAATGCAACTATATGCCAAAGATCATCATTTTGTTTGATGAATTCTAACTATAAGAGGGTTAAGAATCTTTCAATCAAACAAAACGAATTCAAGCAATCATGCAACCTAATGCAACTAACAGCAAGGAAATGAAACTTTTCTTTTGAAGACACAAAACAACGAAATGTTCTTTTCCTTTCAACTATTAAATGCAAAAGACACTAGTTTGCTTTTCTTTTCAATGACACAAAAGTGCTTTTAAAAATGAATTAGAGAGATAGCAACACTAAGTGAAAAAGTAAAATCACTCAATGCAAACACAAGACAATTCCCAAGGCACTAAAACCAGTTTCCCAAATCAAAGGAAAACAAAGGCTTATGAGCTACGTGATCTAAGCTCAACAAGACACCGAGGAATTCAAAGGAGGAAAGAAAATCACTTGGAACACAATCAAACACTTTCGACAATCACCAAACGAAATGTGAGGACAAAAACGAAGTTGGCTGGTCAATCAAGAACATAAGATCCCAAACAGGAGGCTTGACACACACACGACCACTAGATGCCCTAGGGTTTGAGTGTGAAATCAATGGAGAAAAGCGAACACCCAAAGGATAAGCTCAAAACCAGGCAAACAACGATTCGACACACTTCAGTAATCGCAAAAGTCAAGACAAAATGAAAACCAAGCAACGAAAGCAAAAAGGAAGGCTTTGCAAAAACTGAAAACAAGCAACAAACGAACCCTCGCGGAACAAGGCTTCGCAAGCGAGCGTGTCACAGTTCAAACAAAATAAAACAAGTCAAAAGCCAAGTGAAAAAGCAGGCGACATCCAAACCAAGAGGTTTGGGAAGCCAATTTGGACAAAAAAGAATCTTACAGGATCAGCGCGGGTGACCCCTCAGCAACAAAGCGATGACAAAGAAGCGCGTGTAGCAACTTTGCGTTGTCAGCGCGGAAGGACACGGATAAAGGGCGCTGGCCCGAAAACAGGGTCAGTGCGACTGTTAAATGTATAAACATGATGACAGGGAGAACAAAGAAGCAACTGTGCGATATCAACACACCTCTTCTGAAATAAAACGCACTGAGGCTAAAAAACAATCAAAATCGAACCAAAAATCCCCAAACCAAGGCAACAGGCTTTCAAGACAATTAAAGCAGTTCCCAGGATGAACCAGGAAACCAATCAACAGCAGATCAATCCCCAAACTTTGACAATAAAGAAATAATCAAATCAAAAACAAGGGTGAACTACAAAGAGACAAGAAATCTCCCCAGCGGAGTCGCCAAATTGTTGGAGAGGTAAATCCCCTCTACGGATAGAGGCGATCTCTACTAGCCCAAAAGGGGTCTAGCAACAATCAAACAATGCTACTCTGCAGGTTCCTAGTTGTAATTAACAAGTGCGTAAATAACACCTACATGGATTCCAACGCTATGTTTGATGAAGAGATGATCCTCTCACTCCTTCACCCCAGCCGATCACAATCCTTCACTATCCTTGCGGACGGACACCTGCACAAGCAAAGAGAGAACAAACACAAGCGTAAAATCTACTAACAACCACTATATATCAGTCAGGAAAGATATAATTCACATTGATCATTCATAAGACAAATGGGAATGGAACCATAACAGTAGTCATCTATCTTTATTAATCAGAAAATAGAGTAAGGTACAACCAAAGTCCTCACGCTGAGTCCTTCTCTAGAGGGTCTAGCCAGCATGTCTTCCAAGCATTCACCTTTGAAGTAGATCTCCCAAGTCAAAGGGGTCTCTCTCTCACATACAAGGCAACAAACTCATAACCTTGCTCAAGCTCTAAAGCAATCCTCACACAACACACCAAATGCCTACAAAGAGCAGCACTAATGTATTAAGAATTCCTCTATCAAAGTCTATATCTTCCAAACTAGCTTCTCATGGGCAATGGTGGAGGCTTATAAAGGAGAAGGAGTCTCCATGAATAGGTAAAGGATGAGCTTTCCCCCAAGAAAAGTGGGTGACCAGGCGAACATACATGCCAGAGAAAGGATGGCGACCTTTACAATGCTAACAGCCAAGTCTGGAGTCATCTGGAAGGCTGGTTGTTAGAACAAACTCGCCTAAACAGGATCAGCGTGGGTGCAAAACTGGGCTAGCGCGCTGATATCACAACTCAAACACAGGAGAAGTCTGGTCAGCGCTCAGTGACACAAACGGAGGGCGCGCTGTCTGTGAAATTCGACCAGCGCGGAAAACACGTGTGCTTCCGCGCTAGCAGCGCACCAGTTAAACTATCACCTGCCAATCAGGGCGTTTATTTTAGGAACAGTCGCGATGATCCAATTAACTTAGGCAAAGAGGGTTTTTAGCCATTTCAGAGAGCATAAGTATGGTGAATGTGATTTTAAGACACAGTAGGGAGACTGACAAGGTGACAGTGACATTTTACTGTGTAACAAGTGCCATTATGTCAGGCCAGGTGGTCGCACTCCCTTGATCATGAGCGCGATTGTGATCAAGATGGAAGACTTCATAGTCTAGATTGATTGTTTAACAGTGATAATTAGTGGGCTCATTAACAAAATCTTCTATTTCACTAATCATTTTTATAGAGTTGTCAAATTCAATCTCAAAAGGTTTTAATTACACTATGGAGTTGAGTTCTGAGAGAGTTGTGATTCATAATGTTAAGTATAGAAACTATGACACTTGAATGAAGACAAGCATAGTAGATGTATCACACTATATTATAAGCTTACGTGCATATTATAAGGGACTTGGTTGGCTTTTTTATAATTTTATAAACCAGTTCCATGTCGTGGAAATGTAAAAAAAAAAACAGTGATATTGCCACCATGTGGCTCTTGTCATATATTGTTTTATACGTTTTCAAAAAAATCTCTAAGAGTTCACAAGCTAAGATTCACTAGGACCTTAGAAAGTTTTATTATTTAGTGAAAGACTTACCAAGATCTTACAACATTTTATAATTGAGTAAAATATTCGCCATGCCTCGTGAGAGATTCGCAAAAAATTATATATACATATTATATTATTGATAAAATCGCCTTCCATTTTTCCTGTATACCATGGAGATTCGCCCATTTATTATACATATAAATTTAGGGGGGGTTTCTTAAAATTTTCCCTGGATTCGATAAATTGGGTACTTCAGATGGAGCAATATTTTGATCTACATGGTGTACCACTGTTACAAAAGGTATGTATTGCATCTTCATATTTAGAACGAGATGAATTTTTATGGTATAAAGGGATTTGTTCTCATAAAAAACTTGTTACATGGTCAATTTTCACAGAGGAAATGATAGCACATTATGAGGATACAAAGAGAAACACCTTCTTTAGAGCAACACCAAAAAAATTGGAAACAGTAAAAAGGCTTTGTTACATAGTGGAAAGTAAAATTATGGCAACAAGGAAGTTGACACCTCACAACTATAAATATGGAATTGTTGTTTCTCCTAACCTTCCACGGCCTACAAGGGTTACACCACAACAATTGGAAGAAAAAAGGGAAAAAGGTCTTTGTTACAATTGTGAGAGCAAATGCACTAAAGGTCATAAGTGTGCTGAGAAGAAATTATTTTACATAGAGTATGAAGAGGAGGAAGAAAAGGATCAAGAAAAATCAAAAGAAGAGGATATGTGCCAAGAACCAATCCTAGAGAAAGTAGAAATGAATTCAACCATATCTTGTAAAGCATTGGAAAGAATTACCACTCAAACTCTCAAGATATAAGGACATATCAAGAAGAAAAAGGTTCAAGCAGTGAAAGCTCACATCGAGCATCAACAACAAGCTCTCCAACTTTTAAAGGATAACGCCACTTTGTTGCAAAATCAAATGAAACAACAGGTAGATCAACATTGTAGTGAAAAATGTTTTGATGTAGGTGATTGAGTATTTTTACTGCTACATCTCAAGCAAGCTATTTATGAGAAGGAAATATTGGCAATACTACATGCACTTAAGAAGAAGACACTTGAAGGTAAAAATGGATCATGATAGTCTTAAATACTTTTTAGAACAACTATTATCTTTAGAAGAACAAAATTGGATAAATGAAGCAAGGGATGCATGGAATAAGTACGAAGAAGTATGGCCATTCTTTCAAAAGTTGTAGAATATCCCACTTCAAACAATATTGCACGTAGGAAAAATCATATTGGAACCTAGAGCAATCACAAAAACAAGAACTTGACATCTATGAGATCGATCAATTTCAGAGTATCTGATCAAGTGGAAGAACTTAACTGCTGAAGATTACGCACGGGAGGACAAGAATTTTATACAGAAGCATCAAGAACTATTCAAGCATTGAGGACAACACTTTTTTAAGGAGAGGGACATGTTAGGCCCCTATACTACTAGTGGAACCCCCTTATTGTTATTAGTACAACCCCCTTATTATATTGTTGTACCCATGTAGTCCCCATATTGTTACTATTGTGCCCCATAGAAGCCCACTATTGTTATTATTGTGCCCTTACATTATTATTCTTATGTTGGCTTATATGATGATCCCTTAGACTCTTATATTTATAAAGGAAGTCTCTTCATTTGTATCATCCAAGAATTTTTCATTTATGTAATGTAAAGTAGGTTGACCCCTCGAAGAGGTTGAATTCTAAGGCATTGAGCTATCTTTTCTATCTTTTTGTGAGCTATTTTGATAACACAACCATAATGAGCCATCCTTCTTCGAGACAAATAGTGTTGGAGATAACGAGTGCAATATATTGGGTCAAATGTATCCTATATCCAACATCTCTTCAATTGTAGCTTCACTTCCACGCATTGTAACTTCACTTTCCTAAAAAAAATCATAACAAAAATTCCAACAAAACCATAGAATCAAAGCTTTAATACCAAATGTTATGAAAAAGAAGAAAATATAAATCCACTACTTGAAAATTAGCCTTGAAGGGGTCACAATATAATAAATGCATACATAACAATAATAATATAAGGACACATCAATAACAATAGTGTGCTTCTATATGGAACAACAATAACAATAAAGAAAATACACTAATACCTTATAAAAAGCATATATATATAAAGATATTTATTTTGTGTTCATTGTGGGTGACAATGCGATTGACCCTACTCTTTTCAAAATATCAAATGGTCTGCAAAATCTAGATGATAACATAGCAAAAGACCTTTCTTTTAGTGATCTCTTACATGCTATAATGTGGAGATACACAAGATCTCTCACTTAGAATTCTTTGTGCATAGTTTGTTGGTCTCCATAAATCTTTTGATTATCCTACACTTCCCTTAATTTTTCTTGATCTTGGTCACTTCCTGCTCCATTTATTTCAACATGTGAGGTCTAAGCACTACTTTATTCATTGCATCATCCTAACTGATAGGAGTGGTACATTTTTTACCATAAAATACCTTAAAAGGGATCATCTTCAATGATTCCTAATGCCACTTATTTTATGCAAAATCCACTAATGGGAGAAAATATTCCTACCTCTTTGGCTATTGCATGACTTACGTTCTTAGCATATTCTCGAAAATTTGTTCTTAGCATATTCTCCAAAATTTGTTTTACTCTTTTAGGTTTGCCATTTGTTTGGGGATGATATGAAGTACTAAAAGTTATATGGGTTCCAAAACTAGCAAATAATTGCTTCCAAAAATTGGAAGTGAGCATGGTATCACTATCTAACACAATCATCATAGGTACACCATAAATTTGAATTTTCCTTCATGGATATTTGAGCTATATCTATGGCTTTACCAGTGGAGTTGAAAAAAATAAAATGACCTTCCTTACTCAATTTTTCCACTACCACCATAAAAGTGTGATGTTGTTTTCACTATTTTTGGTAATCTTATAAGAAAATCCATAAATATAACTTCTAACTCAAATTTTGGAATAGGGATTAGTTGTATTAATCCTGCTAGTTCCTACATCCTACTTTAACTTGTTGGCACACTAGACATTGGGCGATGTAGTCAGAACCTTCCTTTTTCACACTTAGAAAATAATACATTTTCTTTATGCATGTTCTCATCTTCTAATAACTGAAATGACCAAAGTAAGGTCATTTTTGAAACTCATCCATGATGAGTTTCTTTAAACCAACTACATGAGACACATACTTTTTTGTCTTGAACTATAACATACCATCATTAGTGGGCTTGTATTTTGGCTTATTGGTTAAACACATGAATGTGGACTGTGCATTCAGAAAGCCAAATGGAACCACTACAAACTCATAGTGGCCATACCTCATCGTGAAGGTTGTTATCGGAATATCTTCATTTTTAATCTAAACTTCATGGTATCCAAACCTGAAATATATTTTGGAGAACACTACAACTGCTTTTAGCTAGTCAAATAAGTCATAAACATTGAAAGCCTGTATTTTTTAGTCATTGTAGATTTATTTAGTTATATATATTCAATACACAACCATAATGAGTCATCCTTCTTCGAGACAAATAGTGTTGGGGATAATGAGTGCAATATATTGGGTCAAGTGTATCCTATATCTAACATCTCTTTCAATTGTAGCTTCACTTCCACTAATTGTAGCTTCACTTTCCTAAAAAAATCATAAGGAAAATTCCAACAAAACCATAGAATCAAAGCTTTAACCAAATGTTATGCAAAAGAAGAAAAGATAGATCCACACATAACAATAATAATGTAAGGGCACATCAATAACAACAGTGGGCTTCTATACTGCACAACAATAATAATAAAGAAAATACACCAATAACTTATAAAAAACATTTATATATAAAGATATTTATTTTGTCCATTCAAACCTATTTTTAATTGTTTAATAATACCAATAATAAAAACATAAATATATAATGAAAAAAGACATAATGATAAATTTGATAAACCAAAACAAAACAAAAACGTAAATAACACTCAATAAATTTTATAACTATTAATAAAAATAATGTACAAATGTTTTAAAACACCACACAAAAAATAAATATATTAGGAATATAACTATTTGGAAAAAATATATATATTTAAGAAAAACACAAATAATGATACCATTTCCTAAACCCAAACAAAACAAAATCATTTAATTCAACAACTCCCCCTACCTTATATACCTTATTTCATTTTAATTCCTAAACATTTTTCAAATGTTTATAAGTAGAATAAAATGCTTACTCTATAACCATCCTTTAGAACCAGGATAAATTTCACAAATCCCAAGGTAAGGTTTTAAGTTTCACGTATATCATGAAGTGATAAGTTGAAGAAGTAATATAGAAAACGAGTGGTGGAGAAGACAACGGCAGGCGACAAAACAAATAAACGATGCTAAGACTACAGTAGACCACGAAACAAATAAAAGATGCTAAGTACTCCACGTTTAATTAGAGGCGGATGAATATTGAGATACAAGTTGTCGCAGCGAGCCTATAACACGTGGATAACACAGATCCACAATATCGCTTCTCAGAAAATCCCCAAAGACTTGGAGCACCAGCATCATGAAGTTCACCGATAATGTTTATAGCATGTTGCAGATGAAGTTCCCAGCCACAAGCTTCACCATTCGGACAATCACGCTTACCATACCTAACTCTTGCCGCCTGGCTTTGGAATAATAACGGAAGAACGGGGATCCCAGTAAGGAATCTATTAAGAAGAGCCCTCGACCAAGAGATACTCTTATTAAATTAATATTCTCAACGTCTTCTTCTTCAGATGTAGAGATGGTGAATGCCCTCCAGACGAGAAATGCAAAGATTTACTACGTCCACCATAACTTCAACGCAACGAAAGTCTGAGTAGTAGAGATTCTGCTGTTTTTGCCACCCAATTCTGAGGAGCGCCGATCCGTTGTATAAGTCCTCATTAGATATCTCAGCATTCTCTCTCCCTGTGTCTAACCTATCGAGAGCATCCTGTCCCCCTGTGTCTAACGTATCGAGAGCATCCTGCCCCCCTGTGTCCAACGTATCGAGAGCATTTACTCTCCGTCTTCCTAACATATCTAGAGCAAATTCAAGTGCGCCAGAAGAGAAAACAATGTTGTAATCGACGCGAGCAAATTCAAGTGCGCCAGAAGAGAAAACAATGTTGTAATCGACGCTGCCGTCATAAAGCATCCGACGATAAATTCTCAACACCATTCTCTTAATTTTCGGATAATTGCATAGTTGAGCAAGGATGGAGAGAATGTATACTAGCGCCCATAAAAAGTCTTTAGGTAACATCGACAATTCGTTGTCTCTAAAACCCATGATATCCACAATTTTGGCTACTTCTTTGCACACTTCCGGGGCATCATCATACATATAGTAGCAATCAAGACACAGAATAAATAGCCGTTGATCTACTATTCGTGACAAGTATTTTGAGTATCCTCCCAGCACAGAAAAGAAGCTCCTATTTTCTGCCCTGTACTGGCAATATAGACGAACAAGATTAAACCTCTGCCACAACACCTTCCAATATCGCTCGAGAGTTCCGTTTCCGTTGATATATTGCTCGTTAACTAGACGTTGATAATCACTAACCAATTGCTCCAACAGATTTTTCATCTCTCTTTCGCTAAGGATCCTAGTATAGTCGGGAATGACCTCTAGTCTCTGTAGCCTTAGTGCTGAGCTTGTGTTGTGGAGTATGTAATGTTTCATCTGTTGCCTCAGTTCAGACTGGGGAATTGCATGTCTAATATCGAAGGGCTGGCGGGTGAATGGGCTGCCGGCTTCATCGTGCTTCGCATCCCAAATATTCTCCAATGTCCTACGGTTGTAAACTTTCTGAGCAGAGTCTTCAGTAAGCGGTAAACGAATTGGATCATAAGCAAATCCTCTTAACACTGCATCAACATACTCTTCTGGAAATTCGCTATTACTTTCAGAATCCATTACGAAGTTCGCAGTATCCATTCTATTGATCGAATGTGAAATGTTTGCCGGGTGTATTTTACTTTTGACTTTCACTTATATACGACGTTGTACAATGTTGCTGTGTGGCCTCTTTTCGAGGAGTCGGCTACCACAAGCGATCACTTGATAGACACTCAAGTGAATAAAAACCAATAATTTTCAAAAATCACCTTTATAGGTTTACCAAAAGAGCAAGACAACCACTTCTCATTTTTAGTAGGGTTATTAAAAAAGGCATAATTTTTATTAATTCGGAGATGTAATTGAGATTACCGTAATGTTGTTATTCAAATTATTATAGGTTTAAAAATTAGAGTATAACTCAACATTTTGATTAAAAAACAAGTCTATAATTTACATTTTATAAAAGGATAATTATAAGCGAATTTAAGAGTGATTAAACTAAGTATGTCTAATTTTCATTTATTTTTTACAAAAGGGTAATCATAAACAAATTTAAGAGTGATTAAAGGAGGTATACATAAATTTCTATTGAGAGAAAAATCTATTATATATATAATTTTCAAACTTGTGAGAGAAGAGTGATATCTTCCAATGGATACTTATTCTAAGACTATGATATGGTTTTCATTCTAAAGTTTATTATATTGGTAAATGGGCTCCTCATGTAGAACTTGATTTGAGACCAAATTATAGGGCTAAAGCCTAAAGGTAATGATTATGTAGTTCATAGGTTGTAGATGGGGCCCTAGACCATAAAAATAGGTTCTTTAATTGGATTTAATATAATACAATCTTTATTATGAGGCTTGACACCTTAGGGAAAGGGTATTATTTCCCAAAACATGTTTTATAGACAAACTATATTGGTTAGTTCCATTAATAAACTACCTCGATTGGAACTATGTCAAAACCCCCTCTTCCAAAATGTGTTTTGGATTGGAAAGGAGTTGTTGTGAAAGACTCATCCATGAATGGGGACATATACCATGAGACAAGGCATCTATATGAAACCTCTACCATGGGAGTAGGATACATGCATGTAATTAAGGTCTAATATAGAGAAAAAAAGAGTCTCGTTTCCCAATAAATATTATGCGGATAGAATCTCATGCCTTAAGTACTACACTATTAATATAACATTGTTTTGGGTTGACAATAATGGACTCACAAGCTACAAGCTACTTCTATGGCTATGTCTATGTGTACAACTCAATATCTACAAAATTGTTATCCTTATGCTTTGACCTTAAACAATGTTTCCACATAGGAGAACTTGCCTTGGACCTATACCACAAGATCAAACTTCTACAAGGAACCCTTTATCACATGAGTAAGATATGTGCATGGAATTGAGTTTGTTTTATTTGTTGAGCAATTGTGATCTTTTCATTTTGTTTTGCTTGCTTTTCAAGGAAATTTGTTTTTAAAATTTGTGCCCTCTTCATTATCAAGTTGGCTTATTGACTCTATTAAGAAGCACATTTTCTTATAGTATGAGTGTTTTTATGATCTTGTATTGTCATTTAGATTTGCATTATGATAGTTTTCATCATAGTAATTCTTAATATTTTTAGATTTTTAGTGTGTAGTGTTTTAGAAAAGAAAAGAAAAATATTATGCTTATATAAGTTTTTCATAGAACCCAAGTAGAAATCCCTCTTCATCAAAAGAAAATAACTGCATGCATATAGTTAAGTTTCTATTGTTTTTTTTTTACCTCTAAAATCAAGCGATCTAATAAAAAGAACTAGAGATTTTCTATTTTTTCATTAACGAACACCAACAAGTTTAGGTTCATTAGGACCTTGGAATAGGTGAGTGGAGAGTTAACTCTCCAAGGCCACTCAAATTATCAAACATAGAAGTTTAATAATGAGCGAAAGCCAATATTGTTGGAAATACCGGGAAAGCTCTATGACTGGGAGTTAAGCATGAGGGAGAGTGAAGACAAGGAAGAGAGATACCCCCTCTCCTACTTGTTGGATCCCACCGACCCAACTTTTGATATTAGTTGGTGCCCATAGTTGCCTTTCCTAGGGATCACATAGGTGGCTACAGAGGGGAATCTCGTGGCACCTAGGGTAGACATTACATCACATTGATGAGTACTTCTGGAGGGTACCCTTGTGAAGCTTGGTCGCTTGCACCGGAAAAGGTTGTTGTCTCAAGGTTAGCATAATTGTTTATGTTACCTTCGCTTGTAGGCCTTGGTCATGATTACCACACACTATTTTCATAATGTCCTTGTGTATTCGCTTTCTTATATTTTGGTGTTCGATCCTCATCACCGAGTGTAGAAATACTTGGGATTAGTTTGCTTGATTGCATATTTATGGAATTTTAGAGAGTGCTCTTTGCTCCTAGTTGGCCTAGCTTTACAACTTCTTTGAGTCTTTAATTAGATTTCTTAAAATTAATTCAAAGTGGTTGATTCACCGTTTGTCAGTCTAGGAGACTTTGTGGGCTTTCACCTACGAGTCTTGAGCCTTCTCCCCAAAGGCATAGGAGCAATTTTGCTAGTGATTTTCAATCAGTGGCAGCAAACGCATCAGAGATTGATCCTTTGGTTGGAGTTATTGATTCACAAGATAGACCTTGTATAAGTAGAGAGTTGGAGAGGAACAATCCAGTTCTTTCTAGAGTCCTCTTCTAGTCAGAAGACGTTATTCAAAGTGCTTCAAGAGTCTCTATTGACTCATAATTCTCCTATTCCTCCTGATCACCCAAATGTTTTATTGTACGTCGGGACTCCGACCAACAGGCCTTCGAGCTGAGGTTTATATTGATCTTTTCCTTCAATGACCACTACTGGAAGCATGGCGTCCACCATGAGTGCTACTAGTATGCAGACTCCTGTATCCATACAAGGAGGAGGAACAATTTCCATAACTTCCATTACTCCTAACACTGTTATATTTAGCTCTACTTCCATTCCATCTCCAAGTGGGAGTACTCAATCTTTTTCTTCTGGCATTGGTTTTTCCCCTTTTGGAATGTTGACCATCGCAATTTCTTTGGTTCCATTAAGTATTCCATTAGCTGCCTCCATGTCCATGACTTCCATGGCAAGTGGGTCACCTTATTTTTCAGGGTTTCCCATTTGGGGGTGGTCATATAGCACTTTCCAAACCATCTTTGGGATCAATACCTTTTCCCTCTATGGGTCAAAGTTATAATCCTTTTCAAAGTTGGACTAACCTTGAAGTTAGTGGGCTTAGAGCTGAGAATTAATATTATTTCACCCAAGAGGGGCATATGTCATATTCTTCTATCAGTTCATTCCAGGAATTTTCTCTCTACGGTAATTCATGGAACCCTTACCAAGGTTTCTCTGCTCCTTTTAACACCTCTCTAGGGGGAAAATTTAAGGGCTATGGAAATTTCTCTGTAAGAGTTGGTCAAACTACATTTTTTTCTAGACAACAATGAGATCCTTAGGGTTCAGTTGGGTCTATGAGTTACTTTAGGAAACTTGGTGCCTTCACAAATCCAGGGATTGTTTTCAGAATGTTGGAAATTCCACCCACATCGGATGGAATCCTCAGAGTCCTCCACGACTACCTTTCTTGGAAACATTAAACTTGCAAGATCTTTCTAAATTGACTAATGATCTGATTAGATATAACTGGGTTGGCCTTCAGTCCCAACCAAGCTTCCCTCAGATATAGCAAAATTTGAAGGGAAAATTAGTGAAGATCTGGGTGACCATGTCACCACTTTCCACTTATGGTAAAAGCAACCATCTTTAGGATACCATAGGAGCCGGTAGAATTGATTCAACCTGAATTGGCTACTCAGCTAAGTTGCATGTTGGAATGTTATAATGTAATTGCAGAAGAAGATGATGAAGATCTGCGAAAAATTAACATTCCAGAGACAAACAACCACCGTGAGGTTCAAGGACCACAGATTGAGAACCCTGACATAACCGCATCGGTGAAGACTAAGCAGAACCTAAATTCATAAAGATTGGAGACTACTGGGATGACGCGACGGTGGATAAGGTCGTTGAATTACTCCATGAATGTCAGGACTTATTCCCCACCAAGTTTACAGATTTGAAGGGAATAATTGGAGATTTAGTGGTAATGCAGATCACATTAAAACCTGACACGAAGCTAGTGAAGCAGAGGCCGTATTGCTTAAATCTGAAATAAAAGTAGAAGTTTCGCATAGAAATAGACAAGATGCTCCCAGTAGGCATCATTGAGTCTGTGGAGGAATCCAATTGGGTAAGCCCGATGATGGTACAAGAGAAGAAGTAGAAAGACAAAATAAGAATATGAATGGATCAAAATCTTTACATCTGCATCAGGGCATGGAAGGACCATGCGAATACATGGCATGAGTTACCCTATCTGGCGACAGACGATGTCATCTTTGTAGTCCTTGAGTCATGGCCACCAGAGTGGCACGCCCTAGCTAGCTCTGTGGTGGAACGAGAGAAGTCTACCGTGCAGAGGAAAAAGGAAGAGGAGAAATTGTGGATGGCATAGTTAGCAGAAAAGCACAAAAATGAAGCAGCAGTAGCTAAGGCCCAGGCGGCGCACGATGCTGCGAAGTTGGCAGAAGAGCAGCAGAAGAAGAGCGCGAAGGACAGAAGTCCCCTTCACCTGAGCTGGAGACCGATACAGAGTAAGGTGGTTCGGACCCATAGACATCGTCCACTCAGCTAAAATGTCTGTGCCCATGAGAGCAGGTAGGGCTGCGAAAGAAGTCATAGGCTTCAAAGACTTCGTTCGACCCGATCACCCTCACTGAGGGGGGTCTACACAAAATTGGTGATATGGTGAGGGATGTCACCGTAGAGGCACTCTAGTAGTTCAAGGACGAACACCAGATGGTGTTGGGGGCTCTCCTAGCACAAATACAGGAGTTGCAGGGGCGCACTCCATAGGCTGGCACTGTCTTAACTAGCCTCGCAATAGGCACATCCATGGCCGAGGAAATATTGCGCACCTGGATGACCAACACCATAGTGCTACTAGATAGAGCACTCATTACAGAAAATGAGGCCAACACGCCTATGGTCAGCGGGTTGAAGGGAATCAGATTAAATGTAGCTGCGCTCCTTTGAGAGACACTATATATTTTGTAAGATGGAGTTATTGCAGAACTACGAGCCAGGGAGGGTCACGCGCTCCAGGTAATGAGCGAGTAACACATCAACATTGAACAGTTGAGCTTGCAGTGTGATGAGGTAGTGGCGTAGAATAGACAAATGGTGCAAGTGGTGGAGGAAGCCTTCTAGATGGTCCTGAAATTGGCCATCCAAGCAGAAGAACCAGTGGAGGCACGCGTTCGAAAATTAGCAGCAGGGGTGCATGAGGCAAAGGAAGAAATGGTCAGGGTTGAGTTGGAGCTGAACCTTTAGATAGCAAAATTTTAGTTGAAGGTACAACTTTTGTTGGCTTGCTCGGGCCTAACATAGGTTCAGCAGTGAGTTTAGGCAAGAAAGTCTCGGTACTATTGGCCCTTTCGGCAACAACCCGCGGAGCTCGGACTGAGGTCACACCCGAAGTAGTATGGGAGGGTGTTGGAACCAAGTTTCTGCACCCTAGGATGTCTTGATAAGGGTTCTAGAGGTTCGTGATCCTAATCTGCGCGCTACGCTATTTCACGCAGCTTCTTATCCTTCGCAACCCATGTGCACCTTTGTATTGTTCCGATCTGATCTGAACCTTACTATTATACTAGTGCTTAGCTTAGTTTGTGCGGACCCAATATTCTTATTGCTTGTTCAACTTTTAGATTAGCACGCATACTTGAAAATAATATAAATGCATAAAGAATAACCAGAACATAGAAATACAGATCTACAAGTAGATGCATAATATTCTGAGTCAAGCTTATCTTTATTAATGCTCAAGTTCATTTACAGAACTGACTCTGCCCTACGCACTCAGCTGCAGACTCTACTAGGCCTCTGTGCACTCAGCTGCAGAGCCTCTATCTACCACAATGACCCAATACACTTCAGATTTCACTTCTATCTTCTAACCATGCCTTCGCATCTATCTCATACTTCTCAAAACTAAGACTGACTTTACACTTAGAGCCCCGCTCTATTTATACAATCCCATGGTTTGCGGACCATAGGTAGGCCGACATACCATACATTAAATTATATTATTTTAGGGCGGATAACCCTAGACTCTCACGCTTCACGCTTGCATTTCGCGGGGTCTTTACATTACACTTTACCAAAATTTGAGCTTCAAGCCCCAAAAACTTGCTATGGGGGGATATGCTTCCCAACAGGCCCCCAACACAATCATCACGACTCATCCCGAGTTACTCTACTGGTGTAGCGATCTTTGCATGAAGTCCATGCAATAGGTCTCGCGCAGCATGGCTGTCTGTAACACACTGTTCCGCCCACGTTGTACTTGTTGTACACATATCTCTAAACTTTGATGAGTAGGGTCACATTCCTATCCAACTGTATACAGTTCCTGCATTTGTGCCAGCTTCCCTTCAATGGTCGCTGTGACTGTGAACGCTTGATCGATCCATGGCTAGATGCGTGCTTTAAGCAGGGCTTCTTTTTGGTGCATGGCATCTAATCGGTCGTTCAGTGCCCTTGCCTGATGTAGTCAGGCGAGTCATTGAGTAAGGGCAACTATCTACACGGTGCCCTGGACACTGTCGTACTCCTACTGCAACTCGCACGCCTTTGTCTCTAAGCGTTGTAGGTTCGAGTCTTCCTGCATGTGCATAAGTATGGTTAGTGCTTGTTCCAACATCCTGGTGCACCCCTGTGTCACCTGGCCAATTTGTTCCAACCCCATTTGGATAGCGTGGGGATGTTGCTCTCTAACTTCTGTGGGTGTGGAGGGCTGCACCTTTAATTACAACTCAGTGATTTGCAGTTCAGCTCCAACTAAACCTTTGTCATTTCCTCCCGGGCCTCATGGATTCTGGCTGCCAATCTATGGACCTGTTCTACTGTTGGTGGCTTTGCTAATATGGCCAACTCTGGAGTGCTCCTGCATGCATCGTCTACAACCTGCTCCAATCCACTATCTTGTGCCATCAACTCATCCCTTTGGATGTTGAGTTGGTACATGTTGTTTTTCTACTCATGCAGGACTTGTATCACTCAGCCTTCCCAGGCACAGAGTTTGGTGATGACCCCATCCTGCAGCTGGTATAGTGTTTCGAGTGGCAGGGCAGCCAAGTTCAAATCAACGCGTGTCATGCTGCTCATCACAGCTCGCCCATCCTAACTCACTGCGGATAACACGCCTTCGGGCAAGATGAAGGTGTTACCCGTACGGCTCAGTAGTGGCTGTTCAGCCTCATTGGTTCTTGCTGCGACATGCTAGGCCAGGGTGCCCGTTTGGGGGTGTTATAGCTGCAAACCTTATAGTTGTGCACTGAGCGTCCCCAACACAGTGCTTTACTCCATTTGCAGTCCCGGGAGTGCATCCTCTGTGACTTCTCGAATCGTTTTGCTAATATCCATTAGATCACCTTCTGTGAGCATGATTGGGTCGATGGATGTCTTCCTGGGGGCTGTTTTCTCTGGGTCGTACGGCTGCTTGAGTTGTGTTGAAGGCATACTGGGGTTTGTGTGGTCCTCCTCCCTATCCACTTCCTCAGTCTACTGCTCCACAAACATTTGCGTGCTCTTCCAATGAGTGCTATTTGCTCATATATGGCCTCAATATACTCCCACTGGTCTGTTATAGACTGGCCAATATTGCCCCAGATGACCCTTTTAAGCTCTGATGTAACTTTATCTAGTGTGCGCTCTTTTTCTAGCTCAGCAATCCTCTTCTTGAGGGCCTTTACCTCCCTCTCTCTTTCAGCCACATTCTGTTTTGACTTGTCATATTTTTCATTTATTTTTGCCAGATTGTCCTGGGCTTGGCTTAGCTCAGACATCTGGGACTCCAAGACCTGAATTTCTTTCCTCAGCGTCTGCATGTCCAGGCTTTCAACCTGCTCTGTTGTTGGTGCTGAGGTAGTTGGTGCTGCAGTGTCTAGGGCTGCTTGCTGCACTTGTTGGCTGGGAGGGGCAGTGTCTTGAGGGGTTTCCTCAAGGTTTATTGTTTCTGGAGGTGGCTGTGAGGTTTGCCCTGCCTCCTTTTGCTGTAATGCTGCTTCTAATGTGGCTTCTGACTCCTGCAGCTTTTCCTGAGTTTGGATGAGCTCTTTGTATAATGTCATTAGTAGAGAAGCTGCATCCCTTTCTTGCCTCTGCTGGGCAACCTCTTCTGTTTGTGGGTGAAGAGTTGGTGGGATTTTTAATTTCTTTTTCATTGCTGCCATATCAGCATCCCTTACCCTGAGGACTTCTTGCACAGCCTTAACATCTTTGGGATCATGCCCAAACTCTATTATGATTTCTTACAGTGCTTTGATCCTGTTATCCTTAGCTTGAGAGGAAGCCCTTTCCAACTCAAGCTGTGCAGCAGTATTGTTCAGGCTATTTTGCAGCCTGTAGTTGACTAGGGTCTTGTCAGCCAATGTGGCATAGACCATCTCACTCGTCTGTTTGTGGAGCTCAATTTGATCCATTGGGTGGATGTTTTTTGCTAGGACCTCCAAATTGGTCCTGATATAGTCTGCAGCTGATTGCGGTTGCTGCACTGTTGGTGTGAAGTGGCTCATGACCATTTTCCCCTCCTGTGTATCAAAGGCAGACATGAGCCTTTGTTGGTTTGTAGGATCCATGTTCAACAGGTGATTGTAGAGTTGAATCTTTATTGGTTCACTCCTTCTCTTGATATCTTTGAACTGTTGTTTAATGCTTGTTTCTCCTCCCTTCCTCTGTCGTGAGGAGCTCACTTCTCCTAATGCTGCCCTGTCTTGCTCCTATTGAAAGGAGCTAGCTGAGGCTTCCATGCTTGGCATTTCCTCTTCTGAGAAGGGATTTAATCTCTGTCTCTTCTGTGGTGATGAGGTAAGGGGAGTTTCCCTATCTCTTTTTCTGCTTACATCCTCCCTTTGAGGGGTCTGGAGGATGGAAGAGTCAATCCTTGAATCCTGCCTTGGGGGTGCCATTTGCACTGGCTGCTCTTGGGTGGCCATTGGGGCCTCTGCTGTTTGTTTCCCCTGACCCTGTTGGTCCTTTTGCTGCTGTTCTTGTTGGGGTGGCTGCTCTTGACCCTGTTCTACTTGTGGCTCTTCCATAACCTTTTCGTTTCCCTTGCTTTGATCTTGGTTTGTGGTTTGCACTGTCCCTTGATGTGTTGTAGAAGATGAAGCAACTGCTCCTGCTTGAGGCCTTGGCAGAGTAAGTACCTGAGAAGGAGATTCTAAGTCATCCATTTTTAGTAAATGCCTTCTGGCCCTTTCAACTAATTCTTCCTGAGTAACTGGTTCTTCCAGTGTGTTCCTTCTCCATTTTGGTTGGTTGGCATGTCTTTGAATGTAGGGCATGCTCACATGTTCATAACTGGAGAGCTTGTATTTCTTCCTTCTCAAGGATATGGACATGTTAGGGTCATAAGGCTTCCAAAGGAAGCTTTGTTTTAGGCCAAGGCCTTCTAGTTTTCTGTCAGCATCTTTCCAGCCTTCCCTTTTGTTTAAGACAAAGTGGCCTAGTTGATTTCTTACTTTAAGCTGTGCCTTCTTGCCCCTGCCTGCAAAGTGCACCATATCGGCATTGCCAAATTGCCTGAAATATTCTAAGGCAAACAGTCTCATAGGCACATACCTAGGCAATCTGTATGGGCGTAACTCACACCCATATATTCTGATTACAGTATGGTGTTGGTAAAAGTACCAATCCCCTATGCTGTATGCACTGGATAGCTGCAAAATCCTCTGCATCTCATCAGTCAGTCTTGGAGGGGGTGAGGTTAAGAATAAAGACATGGCTAGATGGATGAAGAGGTCTATGAACTCAGAGTATGTGTATGGAGAGTATGTGTTGAGGTGAAAGACTGAGTTCCAGTACACCACTGACCTTGGATTGCCTGCTACATCAGTTCTCTTGATCTCAAAGGAGAACTTCTCATGTTGGTAGTAAAGGATGAGGTGGTAAATGTAGGAGGTGTATCTGAACACCTTTTCTCTGGACAAGTTCAAAAATTGCTCATGCATCTTGTCTAAAATGTATGTAGCATAATCATAACAGATAGGAGTCTTGCCAGGGGAAAACATTGTCATCATTACTAGTACAGTTTCCTCAATAAATTCTAGTGACTTGTACCCCAAAACTGAACTAATCATATATGCAAGGTCTACACCCAGTTGATTGAGGTAGCCATCAAAAATGGGAGGGTGCAGCACTGTGTCAGAGTTTGTTATGAATAATTGATTTAGCTTCAGGATCTGTGCCTCTGTTAATATCTTGGCTCCTTGGTTGATCAAGTCCAATAGGGACAAGGGGACCAATTTCTTCTGGGTCTTGAACTGCAGCATTTCCCTGATGGCCTCAGGGGTCATGTAGAATACTAATGCACCTGTAGGGTCAAGCACAGCCCTCTGCATGGGGTCATAGCAGACTACACATAGATGAATCAGGTCAGGGAACTGGTTGACCTGAGGGAGCTTGAAAATTGGGAGGGAGGACTCCCAAATACCTAGAATGTCTGTCCCATCCTTATGCTTGGCTTTGAGCTCGTTTAATAGATGAATGTGGAACTTGCATTTTGATAAGGAGTCCTCAGAGATTTGGTAGTCTAGGTCTGCCAAATCTTGCCACTCCAGCTCTCTCTGGGGGGCATTTAGGGGAGCAACATTCAGGGCTACTGGCACTGCTGAGGTCTCCATGTTTGTTTGAATACTGCTTGACAAATAAGAAAGGCACTGCCTTGAGAAAGGAAGATTTTGAGGAATGCAGGGCAGCAGGGTAGGTCTACAGCAATTGGAATACTGTTTGGCTTTTTGAGAAAGCAATTTACAGTGTTTAGTAGACCTCTCTTGATAATTGAAAGCAGGTTATGGATTCCGTTTCACGACTGCGCGAATGGAAAAAGGGTTTTTACTGAATATTCAGTCTGAAACAGCTCTGCTAGTGAAATTCGACCATCAATTCTTCAAGAGGGAGCTGGGTATGCGTGGTTTTATGGTGACTTTTTAGGCTTCTTCCGTGTTTAGGTGTTTTTTAGAATTTACAGAGAAAAACCAGGTTTGTAGGGAGGTTTGACGGACAAATACCTGTTTAAAGGATTGCTTGGGTCGGAACAACAGTTGGGTACGCGCTCTGAAGCTCTGTGGTTGGTCTTGAATCGGTTGGTGAATTCTTCGTCGTAACGTGCATGCAGAGAGTGCAAAAGTGTTTTTATAAAAAAAATGCAAAAAACACGTAAATTTGGCAAAATATGGCTTTTTTGGCTTATTGGCGCACTTTTTTAAATGACGTCAGCATGACGTCAGCAAGTGGGCCCGGGTTGGATGACGTCAACAGGACGTCATCAGGTGACGTGGCGGCCTAAGACCGGTCCACGGGGGCGGTGAGGTGGCGGCCACGTGGACGAATGGCGGACAAGGCGCGCGGTCGTGGCGCTGACATAAGCGACAGAAGGGATGGTGACACAGGCAGACAGATGGCATCATATCGGGCCCCCTCCTATACGGCAAGGAATCTGTCAGAGGGGGCTCTGACAAAACATGGGGGCGACGCGTGGATTCGCGTGACATCATCGTCTGACAGATATCGGATGATATCTGTCGGACGTCGAGGCCCCTCCGAAATCCACGACGACCGTCGATCTAGAAAGGCTTGATCGGACGGATATCAGGCCAGCGGGCTGCACGGAAGATATGGTCAACGGGCGGCTTAATATAATAATATTCATTGGTAATTGCGCCTAGTGGGACCCTTCGGGTTTTTAACCAATTTCAATAGTTTTTTGAATGTTTTCTTTTGTAAAATCGAATATACCCGATAACTTTAGGAGAAGGCAAAAATGAAGGTTTTTATGAAATTTTCGCATAAAGCGTATGAAAGACAAAAACTTTAGGATGGGCAGGTTTAATATGAAATTTCATGAGAAGGCGCATAATGGCTCCCGACCTTAGGATAAGGCAGAGAAAGTGGGTTTCATCATATTTTTGCCTTTTAGTGGGTATAAGGGTGCAAAAAGGGTTTTTTCAAGGGTTTTTAGGCAAAATGGAGAGTTGGCTATGTAGATAGGCTCTGATGGAGAAAAGGGGTTAGGCTTGGGTTCTTGAACTTAACCAGGTATTAATCCAATGCCCTAGTAGTGAAAACATATGGCTATAATGCCAAGGAGGGGATATTTATACATTGTTTAGGGTTTATACACCATGGTGTTATGATAGTAGGGAAAGTGAAGCATAGGGAGCTATATAATAGAGTTAGAGGTTAATATGGGGGGAGAAAGGTGAATGAGGAGTAATACTACTAAGTTTTCTTGGAAACAACTTAGTTTAAAGAGTAGATCAAAATGAAAATATTTTTGCACAAGAAATGTGGCTTATGAAGGCATAAGAACCCACATAAAACCTTGAATCTCTCTTATGAACACATCTTGTGAAGGGATGTTAGTAACGAGTGGTAAACAAAGGGAAAAAGGGAAGTTAGACATGCTCCACTGTGTTGTTTTCCTTGTACTTGGTTAGCAAAGTTCAGCTTGGAAGGAACACTACTTCTGTAACCCCATCTACCTGCCCCACTATCTTGCCTAGCATTTTTGTTTCTTCTTGGTGGGTGCACTTGGACTTGCAAACCCCTTGAGTGCCTTTTCTTTTCATTGGCTTTTTGCATTTACTTTCCTATCTAGCACTACCCTTATTTCTTCCAAGGCCCCAGATTAAGCAGTTGGGAACCTTAGTTTCTCTGCCTAACTACTGATCTGCCAAGATTAAACAGTTTGGACAGATTTCTTTCTCTATTCTACAACAAAAATTGAAAACATGGCATGATCCAGATTGGACTGTTGAATCATCCATCAAAACTTTAATAGGCATGAAGTCATGTACACACCTTGTCTTGCCTTGAAAATATGGGATCTTTGTAGCAGCAAAGTAGAGCATATTTGGCACTTGAATTAGCCAATCATGAAATATGAAACCTATTGGTATAGGTATCCAACAAGACTTAAGTGGTAAAGACTGTAACTTCTGCCTTCCTTAAAAAATCTGACACTTATGACAGCTCTTGACCATCTTATATACATTAGCAAACAATGTCGGCCAACAGTATCCCGCTCTCAAAATTTTATTTTCAGTTGATTTCCAAAAAAGGTGACCACCACATTCTCCTCCATGGAAATCCTCCATGACCTTCTTTTCTTCTTTTTCCACCAAACAATTTAACAGAACGCCACTAGGATCTTTCTAATACAGTGCAAAATTTAGAATGCAAAACTTGGCAGCCTTCAACTTGAGTGTTCTCACTTTGTTTCTAGTCATGCTAGGTGGTGGTAACAAATTTTTAAGCACATATATGATATCTGAATACCACGAATAAAGAGCAAACATTTCAAATACCTGAATTGACGATCCTTCCTCATTCTCATCGGACATAGCAGTGATCAGATTTATGTCCAAGGCGTGCAAGTTTGATTCGGCCATTAACTTTGCCAATCCCTGTCCTTTAACAAGCTTTGTGGGCTTTATTTCCACATCATATTCCAACAAGGCTGCAATCCACTTGCCTCATCTTCCTTCGAGATCGGTCTGCACTAAAACATCTTTGACAGCAGTGTTAGGAACATAGGCCAAAATATGAGAATGTAGAATATATACCCGAAAATCTTTCAATGCTTTCACAAGTGCAAGGGCTTGCTTCTCAATGATGTTGTATTTTAAGGCTGCATCTCTTATAGCTCTGCTGAAGAATGCAATGGGTCTTTCGTGATCATTTCTTTTCTGCAATAACACAGCTGCCATAGTGTGCTCCGAAGCGAATGAAAACAATATAAAATCCTGAGTGTAATCCGGGCTGACTAGAACTGAAGCTGAAGAAAGAGCCAATTTGACTAAGTTGAAAGATTTTACAGCCTCCTTCATCCATTTCACTTGGGTGTCCTTCTTAAGCATGTTTGTAATCTCTCTTAGGTGTTCAGCAATATTAGGTACAGAGCGGCGTAGAAAATTCATTTTACCATTGAAAGATTGAATCTCTTTCTTATTCCGGGGCAGATTATTTTGCTGAATCGCTTGTACACGTGCTGGGTCAATATGAATGCCATCTTTTGAGATAATGTTCCCGAGTAGTTTGCCTTCCTCTATGGCAAACAACCTCTTTTTCGAATTCAGTGATAGGCCATATTTTTTGCACTTTTGAAAGACAGTTTTTAGATGGTACATGTGTTCTTCATCATATTTTGAAAACACCGTCAAATCATCTAGGTACACAACCAAAAATACATCCTTCTCATTTGCGAAAGCCAACTCCATTGTACGCTGAAATGTGGCACCCGCATTTTTCAAACCGAAAGGTGTTTTAGCGTAATGAAAGGCTCCCCATGGAGTGGTGAATGTTGTCTTGTCTCGGTCATCTTCATGGATAGAAACTTGGTTATATCTGGAATAACCATCGAGCAGTGACATACGAGATGCTCCCACTACTTGCTGAAGTATATGGTCCATTTTGGGTAGTGGATAGTTGTCTTTCAACGAAAATTTATTGAGATTTCTAAAATCAATGCATAAGCGAATCTCACCTGTCTTCTTTCGTACGAGCACCAAATTAGAGATCCAATCCGAAAATCTGATGGGAACAATGATCCCTAATTTGTACAACCTGTTGATCTCCTTTTCAATTGATGGCAGCAGCTTTGGATTAAGCCTTCTCAACTTTTGTCTGGATGGTTTCTGATTGGGCTTGATGGGTATAGTGTGCTGAATTATATTGGTATTGTATATCTTTAAGTCAAAATAGTCCCAAGCAAACACATCGACAAATGAAGACATCAAACTGATATATTTGTCCTTTATTTTTGGTGGCAATGCTTTAGACAGTTTTACCAATTTAGGATTAGCAGCTGTTCCGACATTGACCTCTTCCACACCCTTCATTGTTGGCTGCAATGTTGGTTTGTGGGCTACATCATCTTGATCAAAGAGTTCTTCTAAAGGTATCAAGCCTTTAGGAATAATGCTATTCTTTAGCTGCAACACGTCCATTTGATTTACCTGCACATCATCTATACCATTGCCTTTACCATCGTCATTTTCTACGTCAATTGAGGTTTCTTTGAACTTGCCTTTGTTTTGCAAAAAATCATCAATCTCCTCATCATCTTGGAAAACTTGCCAATATCTCTGATTGTCTGGAACGGTTGGATGATGCTTGACATGGATTTCGAATTTATTGCTGGAGTTCATTGGGATCTTCAAACTACTTGCTGCCTTAGCAAGAGCATCAGCAATGCTATTTTGTATACAAGGCACACATGTCAAGGTGTATTCTGAAAATAATTTTAGGATGTCTAGAACTGCATTACGGTAAGCCTGCATCCGAGGATGCTTTGCTTGATATTCTCCTTTGACCTGCTTAATCACTAATTCAGAGTCGCCATATACTACAATCCTCTTTGCATTCAACTTTCTTAGAATATTTAGGCCAGCAATTAGAGATTCATACTCAGCTTCATTATTTGAACAATCAAAAGCCAACTTGAAAGAGCATACCCACACGTTACTAGGCACTTTGCTCGGGGCGGAGAAAGGACTGTGTACCCAAATTCCAATTCCAGTGCCATCATTTCCCACTACTCCATCAAAATCCATGGTCCACAAACCTTCTTCCTCCTCTGGCAAGTGTTGAAAATCTGTTTTTTGTGCCTTGTCTGCTTGTTGTCCATTACTTTCAGCTGATCGCTCAATGGTGCTCTGCTATTCTTGTCCTTCTTTCTCTAAAACTCCTATGAAATTTTCTATTATTTCTGGAATTTCATCTGTTTCTACTAACTGACCATCGATATCATTGAAACTATTTGAATACAAAACAAAAGACTCTAAATCTGTATGTACATAATTAATCGGATGATTTATTGGTTTCTCCTTGCTTGTAATCATGTATTTCATTTTTATTTCCTGATACAATTTCCTCATTTGGCCAAACACCGGAATCATTGTATAGGATAAATCTAGTTGTAGTGTCCCTTTCAATTTCGCTACCCAAGACCTGGAAAGAAGCATGCCAAACCTGGGAGGAATATCTGCTACAACAACATCCATCAAAACATTCTTCATTGGGAGTTGATCCAGACTCACAACCAAGTCTTTGATGAGCCCTATACATCTTACTCTGCTGGAATCAAACGAATAGAGATCATGGTATTGTCGGGTGATGTCCAGACCCAGCTTATCCATGATAGCCTTGGCATGAGATTGTGGGAAGCTCCGGAATCGAACATGGCATTATGTAACACAAAATCATGCAATCTTAAACTAATATAAAAAGGTGGAACATCACTGTCAGGAGACTCACCATTTGATGCTGGCCCACAAATCATTTCAGGTTGATCATCTTCAACATTCACCATGTCAGAAATTGGGTCCAAATTCAACATTTTAGATACTTGACCTCTATAACTGTTGTTCCTCATTATTTTAGTCAAGGGAATGGATACTTTTAATTTAGAAATTTCATTCTCTAAATTAAAAGCAGGAGCCTTTTCTACCTCTTTGACTGGGATTTCTTTCCTTTCCTTTTCTTTTGATGCAATTGGCTAATTTGATTGTTCTGCTGATGGTGATTTGATGCTCTCCAGACCAACAACCTCCTTTCCTTTCCTTTGTGTAACTGATGAATCATTCTTTGATGCCTCAACATCCTTCCTTTTCTCAATTGGTTTGACCGGCACATCTCTGTTTCTAAGTGAATATCATTGCTGCTGGGTAGACAGAGCATTCATATAGCCTCTTTGGTACTCATCTGATTCTTCCTCCAAAAAAGTGTCATTTGCTAGAATGAAATCTACATCTTTGTGTACAGCCGAACTTTCTGCATACTCCTCATCCTCAGTGAGATAAATAGGCAAATCATCCGGAGTAAATAGGTGGTTTTCTTCACCTATTATATTCCTGTCCTCATCAGACTCCGTTCCATGCACAATTTTTTTTTGCAAAGGTGGCTGTACTGGCTGTTGTGATGTCTGCTCTTGGGCTCGCTGATCTCTCTGCCTTATTCTATATTGTGGCTGTTGCTGGCCACGGAAGTTAGGATTTCCAACTTGTGGCTCAGGTTTTTCAAGTTTCACCCTTTCAAGCATCTGCTCTACCTTCTGGAGTAGTTGATCTACCAAGGAAGATTCTTCTTTTACAGTGACCTTCTTCTTTGCCTTTGCTCTAGCTCCCTTGGTCAGCAGATTTGCTTCAACGCTGACCGCTATCTTCTGCATGTCTTCCATTGTGGCCGGTTCTCTCTCTCTTAATTGATAAGCCATGTCAGCATCAAAGCATTTGGGAACTTTACCATGACTAGCCCCACAGGTGGCCTTAGATGATCAGGAATTTCATTATAAACTAAATTGAATCTAATGCAGTAGTCTTGGACCGACTCACCAGCGTTTCATTTGATTTGCTCATATTCAGCCAGAATTTGAAGAGGATTCTTTTTCACTTCCCAGTAGTTTAAAAATTGTCTTTGTAGGTCGGACAAGGTAGCAATACGTGTAGCCGGAAAACCTCTAAACCATTTCCTCACTTCACCTGCAAATGTTTGTACAAAGAATCTCATTGCCACATTCTCTGCATCGATCTCGTGAAGTTCATAGAAATCTGCCATTCTGTCCGCATGTTGCTGAGTAGTAATGCTGTTAGGAGTGCCATCAAAAAACGGGATTTTACTTTGATAATTTGCGGGCATATCATCTAAAACTTGAGGTAGAACAAGGGGTGAAAAACGGGAAACCATCACTCTTGGTGGATTTGGCCTTGGAGGTGTTGGAGGAGTGTTCACAATTTGTAGGGGGCTAGCAATTGGAGTTTGAAGCTGTGCTACAATATAATTATCAATTGACCGGTTAGCCCTTTCCGTCTCCAAGTCTACAAGAAACTGTGGATTATGGACAGTAAAGTCAACCGCCCTTTCAAATTTGGTTTCGAACAATGATATTTCAAATTTCTCATCAAAATCTAGCTCTTCAAGATATTCAAAAATGTCAGGGCATGAATGGGATTTGAACACGGGAGGTATAGAGCTCTCTTGACGACGAATTCTTGAAATCAAATTGGGATTTTAGTAGATGTGCAGAGGATCTGGATCAGGATTAGCTCTGGTATATCTTCTAGAAGCCAGCGTGCTATTAAGAAAAATCAAAGGACACAACCAACTCACTCAGCCTATCAAATCCTAAACTTATCATCCGGAAGCTTAGAATTATGAAGAAGTAAGGGGAGTAATTTCGTCCCCAGTGGAGTCGCCACTATGTTAGCACCTAAATCTGCCTTAGGCTGAAGGAAGGTAAAATTCAGGGTAACCATAAACCATGCTCAGTCTGGTAGCTAGCCCTACCAGAACAGGAGAGGGCTCTCTCCGTGTCACACTCAATGAATAAACAAAATGATATGGTCTGAGATGACTTATAGTGAATATTGATTTTAGGCTAGTAAACAAATATGGACACAAGAAACAAATTTTTTATGAATGATTGGGTTTCTGGGATGTATGGGACCAATGAACAACAATGAGCAGAGAATTTAACACAAAGGAACAGATTACTTCGTGAGGCAAGACAGGAGGAAAGTCTAGCAATTGAATTTGACGTAATGTGGAATGGAAAGATTGTTTAGGAGGGTGAAAAGGGCATAAACACATGAATCCTTTTCAACAGAAGAAAACACACAGCGTGAAACTTTCCCACAGACAGAGCAATAAATATGAATTCTACCTTATCTTACATAGAAAATTTCACTGGAAATGAAGATGAATGAACTATGAAACATAACGAAATACATATGAAACATAAAGAGAACACATTTGCTATACTCACACCACAAGAATCTCATGAAACAGAGCCGCTGCCTTTCATTAATCCTCTGTCAAAATATACAATGAAGAACTAAGTTTCTCTCCCACAGTCTCCCAAAAATTACAATCAACCAACCCTTTGCAAATGGTTTGCATACAATAAATAGACTATTCCATGAGGAAATAGATTGACCAAGAGTTGGGGAGTTTTTCGAATCATTACAAAGTGGAAGTGGAAAGCCAAGCATTAGTTACAGGAGTAGCGTTACAAAAATGACAAATGGCTTGGGTGACTGCTCGCCTTCCTTTGCCACTTGGATAGAAGCCATCCTCTAGTGAAAATACTTTAAATTTTTCCTTAGGTTCTGAAAAAAGTGAAGTGTAGATGAGAGGGCCCACTTGGAGAAAGTCATGAATCGAAATGTCGCGAAGCGAAAGTGATTTTGCCTTTTTGTCTATATGCACTGTGACACTTTGGAGGCTGTTTTGAGGTACCTATAGGAGTCCGAATTGTGCCCAAGTGTGCTTGCTGGAAAGCTTGGTCTGTCTGCTTTCTAACTCAAGTGGAATTTCTGAATTTGGTGCTCATTTTCCCCTCCAAAACTTCATTCTCCCAAGCCTGCTTCCTGTGTGTCAAAATAGGGGCAGAGAGGTCATTTTTTGAGTGTTTTTGACCTCCTGGAGACTCAAATCATGCCCAAATTTCTTGTCCATGCACCAAAAGGCATGCATTTTCATGCTAAATCCAAAAATGCAAGCCATTTGTGATTTGGAGATCCCAATCCTAAGCACCGCGTCAGTGGCGCGGCACACAGGGAGAAAAAACTTGTGTTGTGACCAAAAATTTGCCATGTGACCAAAATGGCCCCAAATTTCTTGAAATTTGGGCTGGAGGTTCTCTAAGAGGTACTATGCTAGGCCACAGAGGCCTCAGCTAAGATTTGAATCCGATCTTGCTCTTTTTGCCTCTTTTGCCTCTTTGTCGCTTTGTTCAATTTTGCCTTCAAACTCCTTATCCGAGCCTTTGAACTCATGTTCCGTGCCCTGTAGTGATAAACCATTCGCCTTAGTATGGTTTTGTCCCTGTTGGCCTTCTTTGGTAGTCTCTCAAGGTGGATGTTGATGTGCTCGAGCCAAGACTCTCGGTCATTGTTAATCTCTTGCTCTAGTGGAGTGAGCTCAATCCTCCTATGCTGGGCAGCTTGGCGATTCTCACGGATGCTTTGCAGCTCCATGATCTCGTGATGGTCCTCAAGCTGTTAGTTTCTCTACTCCAAATACCTGATAATCCATTTGGCTCTCTCCAAACTGAGTGACAAGTCTTGGATCTCCTTTCTCTGCTCCTGGATGGTCCTCCTAAGTTTGGCACTCTCCTCATCTGCATCATCATCATGAATGAGGATGAAATCAGTCTCTTGTTCACCTAATGGACCTTTGTTATGCATGGGCCTCTTGCCCTTGTCTTGTACCTATGTTGCCGATGTCGGAAGCAAGACCCCTTCCACCCCAGGTGGAGATAACACTCACTTTGCTGCTACAAACAAATGCCTACTGCCTCTCTGATATTTGATGAATATTGGCATAGTAGTGGTCTCATGTCGCTCATACTGATGAGAAGGACCACCTATCTCCTGCTCAACCTCCGATAATACCTATGAAGTGCTTAATAGGTCACAGGAGATGAAGTCCTCCCAAGCAATGCCCTACAATCCCAACTGATGATCCACCACAATCCGGATAAGAGCAAAGTGATAAACACTGTTAAGTTGCTGCTGAGGTGTATTATGTTGCATGAAGATGTTCATCCTCTCTATGTTCCTGCAAATGAAAAATGGGATGTTCATCATCCGTACCCTGGTAAAGTGCATAAGCAACCTGATGTGATAGGCATATAGACGAGAGAACCTCCCCTCACAGTTGAAATACTTCATGATCAATTTCATGAGTGGAGCATATTCATCTTTCAAATATCTGAATGGAAAGACTCTTATGAGCTGCCTTAGGAAACTGGCCTTAATGTAAGGCTCATAATGTTGCCTATCCACCTTCTGTTTCTTGTGCCACTGTTCTCCAACATTTGGTATGTCGGTTGCTAATGAGATAGTTTCAGGTGTCAGTGTGAAGGTGACCCCAGCCAAGATAGAGTGACCTCCATGTAAGTGAAGCACAAAAAGACGGGCCAACTCATGATGAACTCGAACATTAGCCACCCTTTGACAAAATTCAAAACATGATAGATGTTGGAAGCATGACATAGCAAGAGCGTAGGCCTGCAGTTCTATGAGGGTGGCTGGCTCATCCCTAACATGTTTGTCGCTTTTGTGATGTCTCCTGGGAGCCCGTTCTTCCGAGGATGAATCACTTTGTGTTTCCATATCATACTCCGATGAATGCTCAGATGCCATGACTATTGTGTGTGTACTGTACTTGGGCTGCCCTTTGATGATGGTATGAAACTAGGTGTTGCTGTGATATCTGCCACCAAGGGGAACAATGAAAAACGGGAGTGTTAGGAGGGGAATAATATGATGGGAATAGGGGTTATGGGGGAAATTTTGTTTCAGGGATATGTAGGAGGGTTTGGGGATTTTATAGGGTAGGATTTTGGGTTTACGTTGACCAATGAGTGGAGGGAATAGGGAATAGGGGTTTATTAATGTTTTAGGGTAGGGAAAATAGGGAAAAGTGGGATAAGGGGGGAAAGGAAAAATGGAGAGAAGGGGCAAAAATGAGAGGGAGGAAGAACCTTAGCATCCACACAACAAGTTTGCAACCCTAGTAACAATGGCTTTGATGTTTTCTAGTGGTTGGTTTTATGAGTTTTTGTTGCAACTATAAATAGCCATGAACCACCATAACCTTCACAAAAATACATGACCCATTAATATTTAGAGCCTACCTGTCGATTTGAGGGGTTTCAAAGGCGACTTGAGGCAATTTGGCACAATTTTGGGCCTTTGTGGGTATGCGTCGCGCTCTCTATATGCATCGATCCCTTGTATTTTTTCCACTACGGGGTCGCACTGTGTGTACCGTGCCCCTCTGTGTGTGCACCGTGCTCTGGAAAACGCCTCCAATCTCACCCCAAACACACACTAGCTTCTCACAATGACTTTTCAATGCGCCTCTATAACCTTGAGTTGCACAATGACTTTGTTTGCTTGTGAAAATCCTTTATAAAGACATTGGGAGTCATGGGTTAAATTTTTGCTTCTTCAAAAACCCACTTTGCTAATGTTTCATTTGGCTCTTTTCACTGAGTTAATGCAACACTGAATTTCACCTTTCCCTTTGAATTTTTAGCTAGAATGATGAAATTTTCAGCACTTTTTGCAGGGGTTGTATGACAGGGCATTTGGCCATGGAAACCATGACTGTGCCTGAAGAGATCAACTGGAGACTTTTTTTGAAAATTATCACAAATGACACACTGTTTGACTTTTCTTCAAAACAGAGTTTTGAAGAACAGTCGAGGTCTGTCAACATGACGATGAAACTATTTGAATCATAACTTTGTAAGGGCCTCCCTCTGGCCTGCATGGCTTTATTAGACATGGTTGAAGACCAAATTGACTAATCCCTAGACCTAATGATTGAAAATGACTTTCGTCCATTAAAGGACCAAACCATGATTGTCATGAACTTTAGTGAACATTGACAAAAGACCTAAGCCAGCAGGTGCCAGACATGAGGGGAAATGACTACCAAGACCTTTTCCGTCAAATTATGGCATGCCCCTAGCAGAATGCAGCTGAGTGAATGGAGCGGGACTCCTAAAATGAAATGCAGAAAGAGTTTTGATCTCTGATAGAGGACTGACAAGACCAACTCTAACAGGTGCCAAGAAAATAACCAATTGTTAACCCTGATCACCATGAAGGTGCATTGAAGTTGGGGAGCTACTAAAATACAACATTGAAGTGCCTTTTTCCTTCTCCTATTTTATGCAAGGTGGGGAGGGCATGAGGGAGTGCATGGGGAGGGTGGGTAAGGTGAGGGGTGGGTAGGGCGAAGGG
>APFE031115427.1:0-84373 GCA_000404065.3 Pinus taeda | reverse complement strand
GGGGGGAGGGAGCGGGTGGCCGGCCGATTGCGGGTGGGGGGAGTTACCCTAAAAAACAAAATTGACCCTAAAAAAAACTATTGTTCCAGTATCATCACTTTTTCATTTTCAAGCTGTATTTTGCACAAAAATTTCATTTTCACTGCCATTTTAAAACATGTTCAAAACTGTCCCTAAAAAAAACCATTGTTCTAGTATACACGCTTTCATTTCTACCATTGTTTTTTATTTTTTTTGGCATTTTTTGGCCAGAGTTCCCATTTTGAGTTTATAATTCCCGTTTCAAAGTTTACATTGTTATCAAAAAACAAGGTAGCCTAGTAGAAAATAGCTCTGAGGATTTTATTTGCAATGGTCTTCTAGTAAATATGTCCTCCATAGTCACCTGCATGAAACTCTTGCAAAACTTTGTTAGATTCATATTTTAATAAGAAATTAAGAAGAATACCTTCATGATCTCTCCAAAATAGAGCACTATATAATATACAAAATTTCAAGGATTTCATCTTTAAAAACTTGCTTTTAGTCCTAGATAATTCATAAGGAGATTGTAAGTTATGTAAAACATAAATAATATTAGCATACCAAGGTGATTCAATAAAGGCCTAGCTGATTAGTGGAGTCGCCATCTCCTCTTCATTATCTATTGCTGCAATAAAGTTTATATCGAAGGCCTCACAGTTCGATTCAACCATGAGCTTGGCTAAACCTTGGCCCTTGATTAACTTGGCAGGTTTGATTTCTATATCATACTCTAAAATAGTAGCAATCCACTTTCCCCTCTTTCCATCAAGACCATCCTTAGTTAGGATGTCTTTGACTACTGAATTTGGAACGTAGGCTACTATATGAGAATATAAGATGTATACCCTGAAGTATTTAATGGCTTTGACTAAAACCAATGCTTGTTTTTCCATTATATTGTATTTTAAGGGGGCATCTCTCAAGGATTTGCTAAAGAAGGCAATAGGTTGTTCATAGCCCTGGTCATTTTTCTGCAACAGAATTGCAGCTATTGTGTGCTTAGAAGCAAAGGAAAACAAGATGACATCTCTGTCAAATTTTAGACTGATTAACATAGGTGTTTTAGTTAAGTCTAGTTTAATGTCTTCAAAGGATTGTTTTAGCCTCAACAGTCCATTTTATGGTTGAATCTTTTTTCAGCATATTGTTAAGTGATCTAATTAATTCTGCTAGATTAGATATAAATCTTATAAGAAAATTATTTTTTCCTAAAAAAGCTTGTAACTCTCTAATGTTCCTTAGGTGTTGTATTTGTAAGATGGCTTCTATTCTCGCAGGGTCTATTCTTATACCATATTTTGAAATTATGTGACCTAACAACTTTCTTTCTTCTAACCCAAACAAAGACTTTTTGGGGTTCAAGGAGATTTTGAATTTCCTGCATTTAATAAAAACTTGCCTTAGATGATCCAAATGTTGATTGTTAGATTTTGAAAATACAGTGATATCATCTAGATATATCACAAGGAAATCATGAATTTCTTTTGCAAAGGCTATATTCATAGCCCTCTGGAAAGTGGCTCCTGCATTCATTAGTCCAAAAGGAATTTTCACATACATAAATGTGCCCCAAGGATTAGTAAAGACAGTTTTGGGTTGGTCATCTAAATGAACCAAGATTTGATTGTAACCAGAAAACCCATCCAACAATGAGATTCTGGTTGATCCAAATACTCTCCATAAAATGTGATCCATTTTGGGGAGAGGGTAATTGTCTTTTAGTGGCACTTTATTGAGGTTTCTGAGATCCACACAGAGTTTGATCTCACCAGTTTTCTTCCTAGTTTGCACCAGGGTTGAGACCCAATCAAAAAATCTAATTGGTGCAATTATTTTGGCATCATACATCCTCTGAATTTCTTTTTCAATTGCAGGTAATAAGATAAGATTGATCCTTCCAAGTTTTTGTTTGAAAGTCTTTTGAATTTCCTTAATGGGAATTGTGTGCTAGATGATGTTGGTGTCATAGGATTTGAGGTCCTCATAAATCCAAGCAAAAACATCCTGAAATTCTTTCAACAACTCAATGTATTTTACTTTTTCAATGGGAGGTAATGTTGAAAGTTTGATCAGTTTAGGATTTTAATTGGTGCCTATATTACATTCCTCTATATTGGACCTCAATGGTTCCATTTTAGGCTTCCTTGGAACATCTTTGAACCAAATAAATCTTCCAGAGGGGTTAATCCCTTTGGTAAGAAGTTATCCTTGAGATTAATTACTTCGATTTCTTCACTGATTATTTCATCAATCTCAATTTTCTCTAAGTTATCTACATCTGATTTAGTAAATTTAGATGGGTTGACTCTATCTAGTTCATCACCTTCTATCTCGTTTATTTCTAACTCATCCTTAGTGTCAGGATCTATGGATGTATCAGTATCTATATTATTATTTACAAACTCTTCCGCTGAAAGTAAAAAGTTATTTATATGTTTGTCATTAGAAATTATTTTCCAAATCTTCAAATTATCTGGAATTACAGGTCTATGCCTAACTTTAGCAGTGTATTGATGGTTAGGTTGGAAGGGTAATTTGCAAGTGCTAGAAAACATTGTTAAACTATGGACTTGCATATTGTGTTTTCTAGGGATTACTGCAAGCTTGGTTTCTAGGAAAGTGTTAAGCATTTCTACAATAGTTCCTCTGTAACAACTTAATCTAGGGTCCTTTGTCATATATACAACATCAATTTGTTTTATAATTAGTTCATAGTCTCCCATGACAGAAACTCTTTTAGATCCTAGATTAGGAACTAACTTAAGACCTAAAATTAATGCTTCATACTCGGCCATATTATTAGTACATTTAAAATTCAATTTGTATGCATGGCCTTCTGAGTGATTATTCTCCAAATCATATATCCACACTCCTGCTCCTGCTCCTAACTTATTGACTGACCCATCAAATTCTAAATGCCATAATATCTCATGTTCATAATTTTCACTATCTGGTGACACAAACTTTTCATTACTCACAGCAATTTGACCATCTTGTTCATTGAAAAGTTCTGTGGTTTGGTTAGTTTCATTTTGTGTAGAAACTACAATTTCTTTTGGTTATGTATTAGTACTGTCTGAAATTTCTTCTTTCGTTTGATCAACATTATATAGGATAAAAGAATCAATATCTAAGTGTATGGAGTAGATGGGAAAGTTTTGAGGCCGATCCTGGCTACTTACCATATATTTTATTAAGGTTTCTTGGTATAGTTTCTTAGGTTTTCCAAAAACAGAAATTGTTGCATATGACATATCTAGTTGTAAGGATCCCTGAAGTTTGGCTCCCCATGATGTGGATAATAGCATGCCATACTTTGGTGGGATGTCAACAACTACAATATCCATAAGGATGTTTTTGGCAGGATATTGGACTAAAGTAACACACGGGTATTTAATCAATCCTAGACACTTTACTTGATTGGAGTTAGATGAAAATAAGTCTTTATAAGGCCTTGTAATGTCTAGGTTTAATTTCTCCATTACTAACTTTGGCATTAAGTTGTGAGAGGCCCCAGAGTCCAACATTGCATTGGGGAAAATTTTATCATGGATACTAAGGCTAATGTAAAAAGGTGGAACTCCCCCTTCTAATGGTTTTCCATTAACATCTAGACCAAATATGAGTTCTGGTTGGGCATAAAACAAATTGACAGAATCCTCATTTTTGGCAATGTTTAAGGTCTAGTTTATCTGTGACTTGTAATTTTCATTCTTGATCAGTTTCGTTAAAGGAACTAAAATCTTTAGCTTCGCTATCTTTGCTCCCAAATTGAATGGTGAAGAAACTTTTTCTGTTTGAAGGTTTTGAATTTTTGAAGCAGGGATTTGAGTAGATTTGTCTTCTTTTCCTTTATTGGGGATCTCCTTATGTGGATTTTCAGATTTGGTGTTTTGAGTTTTGTTCACTGGTTCCTTATGTGGAATTGAAGCGGATGGTGGATCAACAGAAGGTTGATTAGAAGTTATATCTACAATGATGGGGCCAGAAGGATTTGGGTTTTTCCTAGGGACAATTTGGAGGATATTTGAAATAGGGGCTTATCTTATTTTCTTGGGTTGACTTTGCACTGTTTTCTTGGTTTGGTTAGGGACATCAACATTCTTTTTGCTTCTTAGATTATACTATTTATGTACTTCAAAAATGACAGAATCATATCCCTGTTTGTAATCAAACGACTCTCCAGACTGAATCTGTAATTGCTGCAACATATGCAGTTCCTGCTCATCTTGGGCTAGAAAAATAGTGTCCTCATCATTTATTCCCATTAGGTTAATTTTTTGTATCTTGTTCTGGATCTTCAGGACGGGATGTCTCTGCATAATTTTTGTAAAAAAGAGGCCTAATGTTCTGATCCGGTCCATTTTTCCCAATGTTTTGATTTTGGTTTTTTCTAAAATTTGGGTTTCTAACTGGAGGTGTTTGTTGGTTATCCCTTTGGGGTTTCCTTTCTATGTTATCTATTCTATCCATGAGTCTTTCCATACTTTTGGCTAAACTATCTATTTTAATGTCAGATGGTGAAGCTTCATCCTCAACAGTTCCTCTTTTTTCATTTCTAACTCTAGCCCTCTTAGCTTACAAATTAGCTTCAACACTAACAACTACACTTTGCATTTCTTCTAATATTCTCATGTTCTAAAAGGATTTGTAGGGGATTCTTTTTCTTTTCCCATTTGTTTAAAAAATGCTGGTGAAATGCTTGTAAAATATAAATACTATTAACAGGCAATGCTCTAAACCATTTTCTAACATCACTAGCTAAAGTCTGGGAAAAGAGTCTCATTTGAACATTATCCACGTCAATTTCATGCAACTCAAAGTAATCTGTTATCTTGTTGACATGTTGTTGTATAGTGTAATGTATTGTGCCATCAAATTGAACAATTTTACTTTGGTAGTTTGTTGGCATAGCACCATGTTGGGCAGGTAAAACAAGAGGAGCATATCTATTTGCCATGGCTGTAGGCTGGGAGGGGTTAAGATGTAGATGAAGAATGGATGAAGAACTAGGACTAGTAGGTGATGAATGGGAAATGATAAGTTTGTGAGGAAGAGTAGGTACAAATGGTGGTGAAGAATGGACTTCAAAAGGTATTATTGATGAAGGTGAAGGGAACAATGGTGAACTCAAAGTAATGGATGATTTTTCAGAAAGCTCAGGGACTGTGGAAGTATTAATGGATGATTGTGGATATTTCAAAAAGTATTCATTAATGGATTTGTTGGCCTGCTAAACTTCAAGGTCTGCAATAAAGTCAGGATCTAGAATAGTTTCACTGAGTGTATTTTCAGATTTTGTTCTAAATAATGACTCTTCAAATGGCACATCAAAGGGAAGTTCTTCTAAAAATAACCACTCATCAAGACATGAATTAGCCTTAACTAATGGTATATGGCTAACTGAACTTTCTTCTTTTTTTGATTTTCTTGAAATTAGGTTGGGATTATCAACTATTGGGGAAAGGATTGGGTCTAGATTGGCCCTAGTAAAATGAGTTTTCCTGGAAGCCAAAATTTCAAAATTTTTAATTGTTTTTGTGAGATTTTTTAAGAGAACTTCTAAAAAATGATTTTAAGAGGTTTAGAACAAAGATTTAGGATTTTATTACAGCGTTATTAAGACTGAGGATGTGAAGTCCCCAATGGAGTCACCACTACGTTATCATTCATAACATTTGCCTAGAAGTTTCCAAAAGAAGGAAAGGACCGAGGTAACCACAAACCAACTTTTAAGCGTAGGCTCTAGCCAACCTATGGCTCAGACAGGGCTCTCTCTGTATGATTTAGCTTTGTTTGCTGGGATTTTAGGCTAGTTCTGAAGGTTTAGGGGGTTTTTTATTTGTATTGAAGGTTGGATGGTGGAATCCTTAAAACAGATGGATAGAATGATGTCTTTGGACCATTGGGCTAAGAGTCAAAGAAAGGCAGAAAAACTGGAATTAACTCACTAAAGGGAGTGTTCAAAGGGCAAGCTAGCAAAGTATGTGCAGGTTTTTGGGCTAGATGGGTGAAATGGTCTTAACCAGGGTGAGAGAGCAACTAAGAATTCTCATACCAAGATTAAAATGAGGAATAGGGGATAATCGGAAACAAAGGGAAATTAAGAATCTTTTGCTATAGATTACAGGGAAACAACCTAAGCTAAGGAGCAATCAAGAATTCCTTAAATTGGATAATTAGCAGAAAACATTAAAATGCATAATAGTTAAAACAGAGTGCAATGAAACAAATTTTGAGATATCATTCCATATTATAGCATTCAGATTTCAAATATACAATAAAGACGGTGGAAAAACGTTAAGAAAGATAACAACACAAGAGAAAATACGTGTTTGCACTTCGCTCTACACATGAATCCTCTGAAATGTCTTGTCTTTATTCATTAATCCAGCTTTCTGGTCCAGTCAGTGACACAGTAGCTTTACAGTCTTTTGATCAAAGAGGTCTATAGAAATGTCTAAGAATCCATGCTACATACTTCAAATTGTGAAGTATTTATACAAAAATTATTGCCAAATATCTCAAAATAAACTTGAGATTTAATCTAGGAAATATGAAATATTTTCTTGCAGGAAGATAGAGACAACTATTGAACTGTTTTCATGTTGTCCCTTTTATTGTGGTATTGCTGGCTTTTATGGTTGGGTTTGTAGCCCTTTATGTCGGCTTGTTGTTGTGGTCTTTTTACGCTGGAATCTTCTTTAACTTTTATCTTTCACCTGATACTCTTTGACACTGATACTCTTTAACTATGTTGACCTATTTTCATCTGTTTACTTGGCTGCTCTCCTTTTACTGTGCAATAACTCTTTTACTATAAATTTCTGATAGTAAATCAGTGATCTTTTCCCACCATTCTGCATCACGTAACTTGACATTCATCATTTGCTTATATATCTCATCAACCTCAGTATACTTGGCAAAATAGGTCTTGGTGATGAACAAGTGTTTTATCTCATGCTAGAGAAAAAACAAGTTCTCAAATGTATTATACAAAACTTTGCCTATTGGCAGTGCTTTTATTGCTGAAGTGCTAGCTTGTTCTTTAGCCAACTTCCTGAGTCTATTATCATAGTCCAGTTGTGTCATAAGTTTTTCATTAATGATCAAGGGACTGGGCAATCCTTTCTCCCTCAAAATTTGGAATTTAGCCATGAATCTATCAATGGCTATCTGCATGTTCTGGCACTTTTCTTCCAAGTTCAGCATTAATTTTCTCTTGGAAAGGACCTTCCTTATTTCCAAGATGGCTTCAGCCTTGTCTTCTATATCTAGCTCATGAAGCTCATACATGTTTTTGCTGTTAAGGAAGTGGATGATTCTATTGGCATCCTTAGGCATGCCTCCCAATTCCTCCTTGACTTTCTGAATAGCTACTATAGCTATCTTTATCAATTCTATCTGCTCAAAAATAACTTGAATAGATGGCCAAATATCCTTGACGGAGTCAATGATATTGGCCCATAATAGTTCCTTGGATTTCCCAAGGGGTTTCTCCAATGTTAGGTCTTTATCCATAGCTTTGAGTCTTTCACTCATTATACTAGCCTTTTGTGCCTCTTCCTTTTGCATAATTTGGGCAAGTTTGTAGTCAATTTTTAAACTTGCCACCTTTTCCTTTAGTCTGTTCATTTTTGTAGCCTGAATAGACATTTCCTCCATGCTCTAACCAACTCTGTTTCCTTTTCTCTTGATGTACTTGCTGCTGATGTAGACTTTGTTGTGACTCGCAATGCTATGGCAGGTGGAGCTGTAGGTGTTAGTGAAGCTGCCAGTGTGGAAGGGACTACAGTAGATACTATAGGGATGGTATTTGTAGAAGTTGTGGCAATGTCAGTTTGTTTTAATTGGATCAAGCTATCAAATTCTTTCTCTATCTCTCTTAGTTGATCATTAAGTTTTAGGACCAATTCCATCAACTCTTCATGTCTGGTTTGGCTCTCTAATACTCAAGTGTTTGAGGATGTTGCAGTTGAGGTATCTTCAATTGTTTCTTAAGTGTAACAATATCATCATTTTTCTTCTTTATGAGTCGCTCGGTAGCTTTTATATCTTTGGGATCATGTCCCAACTCAATAACTAAGTCTTCCAAAGACTTAATCCTTGTATCCTTGGCATGTGAGGAGTCCTTATCCAACCGAAACTATGTCGAGATGTTGTTCAATGAGTTTTGTAGATGATGGGCAGTTATGGCTTTACCTATAATAGTGGATTATATCATCTCTCCAGCCTGTTTATTCAATTATATCTGGTCTATGGGATGAATATCCCTCGCCAATACTTCAAAGTCAACCCTCTTGAAATCTAAAGATGTCTTGGGCTGTTGTGCTATAGGTTTGATAAAGGAAATTTGAAGCTTTCCATCCTTGATGTCAAAAGCTGATATCAACCTTGTTTGATTTGTGGGGGTGAGTTTTAGATATTGAGCATAAGTCTGAGCTTTGAGCTTCTCATTCCTCATTTTGATTTCTTTATATTTGTCCTTTATGTCTTGGTCCTTGTCAGAATACCTACTGAACGAAGACACTTCCACACTTCGCTGCCTTTCCAACATCTGAGTCTGTGTTGTGGATGGCTCTTATATGTCTCTAGATGGAGATGTGGGCTTGCTTCTATCTACCTCTGTGTTGGTCACCTATGCTGATCCTTCTGTATCTTCCTGTTTAGAGGTAGGATTTAGCCTTGGCTTGTTTTCTGTTGCAGATTTGATGTATCTGTTATCACAAAACCTTCTCCTGATAGGTTGCTAACCAGGAAGACCTTGAGGAACTGTTTCAAACCAAATTTTGGTTGAGGCTTAGCCTCCACAACCTGAGAGGGCTCTCTCACTAGGTTAAAGATTTTAGTAAAAGATTAGATGGCTAAGTCTATGAAACAAGTAAAGGAGTATGAATGGTTGAACAAAATCAATAAACATCCATTGGGCTTATGGAGTCAAAAAAAATTTAGTATGACAACAATATTTGGCTTAACATGGAAGTCAGGGCAAGAGTTCAATATATCAGTAACACATAAGAACATGTAGGAAACACAGTCTACAAATGCATGAAGGAAGTTAGAGCATTCCCAATGAGTTCTAAGTAACATACATTCATACCACTGCAAGTGAGGAAATGAGGACAACCATAAGACAATCAAGCATTAAACTCTCTTCTAAATCCTGAGTAGTAAAGCCAAACTATGTATTACATAAAATACATAGTCTTCTACAATGACACAATATGAGTGTTTTTCTAAAAAATTTCCAACCCCTCGTGCATTACATCTCTTGTCATATAAAGAGTTCATTACAATGTTGGATTCCTTCCTCCAGCATTAGGGGAATTCGAATTTCACTTGACATAACACCTATTGATCCTTAAACAAACTATTAATTACAACTAGCTATTAACTAGCAGTCCTAGAGACCTAGTACAACTAGGAGTGTAACTCCTTATTATGCTGGTAGCAAACTTAACTATGAAATAAACTCATTCTTTAATATCTATCCCTCTTCATATTTGGCTTGAGTGATGACTTTAAACTCCATGCCAGCCTTTGATTGCTTGTCCTTTGCGTGTTCCTGGATATTAGGAAACTACCCCTGTATTTTTACTTTGGTCTCCAAGAAGGTTCTTCGAAGTCTGCTAACCCTACTGCCTCCTTTAATCACATGTGATGCATTGAATTAATCCTTATATCCTACTCATAGACTCGTGTTAAGACAAAAACCTCTTGAATGCTACTTGAAGCCTGACAAATTGTCTGAGCTACGAAATGACTGCTATTTTCGTAGCGCAAGGTTTGGAGTTTCTATATGTTTCTCATCTCTTGAATTTTCCTTTGTTTAAGGTTCAAAATTTCCAAAGTGGCCTTTTTGTGTCTCTGCAGTAGCATACTTTCATAATGGTCCCCCATTTCATTTCAATATTGATCCACAAAAAAAAACTGGCAGTTTCAGTAGTTTCGTAGCATGCTACGAAACTGCTTTGCATTATATATCACCTTTAGCAGTTTTGTAGAACGCTACGAAACTGCTGTGTGAGTCAAAAACACAATTTTTGTCATTCTTGGGATTTTTAATGGCTTCTCCATATGCTAATGAGCCAAACAAAACTGACATTTTCCATCCAAAAATAATCTTCAATCTTCAAAAAGTAAGTTTCACAACAAAATTGTGTCAAAATTTCTTCACTTACTGTCAGGTTCATTTATGTTGAGGCTGTTCTTCTGGTTCATTCAGTTGAATCTTCAAATCTTCAATTTTTCTTTTCATCATTCGGATTTTAGTTCTTAATTTTTGATTGATCCTTTTGACATATCTTGCCTCTTTTATTGCAGGGATGGTCCAAGTGAAATATTGAGCATGACTGCTCACTATTTCATATCTTGGAACTTTTCCATCTTCCCAATTGGCTTTTACTCTTTTGAAATTTGCCTTTTAAACTGCATGTCTTCTTGCCCTTTTCTTGAGTTGGGCAATCTCAATATTGGTAGACACTAATTTCTTTTTGACCTCCTCAAAGCTACATTCTTCTTCTTGAGTGATAACTGCCTTGCCTCTGTCATCTTTGTGCACTAGTGATGATTGTACTAATGGAACCACAGGCTCTTCAAGGAATTCTGCTACCTCCCCTATCTCACTTGCTTCTAGCTCTACCTCTTGTAACTTTATTAAATGTCTAGTCATAGGTCTTCTTGGCTTGAAGACAAACTCTGAGACCTGGTCATCAAATTGAAGCTTTTTAGAAGATTTAACTCTTTTTTTTTGTTCTTATCTGCTTCGAGTAATTCTGCTTGGACCAAAGGGGTCTCTTCTATGTCGATAGCCTGGAGGAGATCATTCAAATTTCCCTTTAATGCTGGACTTTCATCAACAATCACTGTTTTCCCCTTTTCCTTGGCTAATTGACCTCTCGTTACTCTTCTTTGGAAAATTTTATCAATAGACTGCTCTTGTACCACTTCCTTGATCTGAACTTTCTTCTTTTGTGATTGTTGAGGGGTATCTTGAACCATTAGTGGTGTCATAGGCTCCTTCACATGCTTTCTAGATTTCAATTTCACAAACCTACTTGATCTTGCTTCCTCCTAATGGCTTACTGCTGGTGAAGATATTTCCTTAGCCTTAGGGCTAAGACCTGTTTCAGTTCTAAAGCCTGTCATAAACAAGAAGGTAGACCATTCTCTTCTTATCTTCTGAAGCTCATGTAAAACAATTGACTTGATCAAACCATGATGGAACAACGAGGTTTCGCAAGATTATTTCTTCAATTGAACCTTATTAGACATTTTGCCTAAGCTACGAAACAAATAAAAAGGTAAGTCTAGAGATATTTTTCCAGTGAAATGTAATAGAAACTTAAAATGGTAAGAGTACACCTTATGGTATATCCCTTCACAAGTAAAATATATTTGGATGCACGAAAGAAAGTTGGCATATGAGTCCTTTACATAGCTTCTGGGCACTGATTTGGTCTGAGCCTATGAATTCTGGTTTTAGAAATTCCTCGCAGGGTGCCATTTCAAATTTGAAGTTCTTAAACCATCTCTCTTGGCCTCTAGGAATCTCTGTGACTGTAGATATAACCTCAGGAGAAATTGGTATTTCTTGCACTCCAACCCTTGAATTCAAACCAGTGAAATTGAAGGCAAAGTCCATGGTTACTTGAATGTGACCACCTTGAATTTTTCACAGAATCTCCAGCAGCCCACCTATTTGAATGCATGTTCAACCTCCCTGTTCCTCGTGAGAACATCTAAACCATCAAGCTTAGCTCTAAGACACCAGCCTAATCTATGATTTTTCCTTTCTTCAGACATTTCTGTGAGACACCTGCAAGGAGACTTGAAAGAACCTGCATTGTCTTAGTTTGGAAACTGCCTCGCTTGAGCTTGAAATGGTGAACTACCTCGCTTGAGCTTTCAAAGAATTATGGTGAATGTCATCCTTGAGCTTGCAAATTGTCTTCTTATGCATGAAGGAACATGGAAAAGACTAAGGCCAACTCACCTTACCTTACCGTTTTTGAAATTTGAAAAGAGTGCGTACAAGACCCCTAACGAATCTAATGATGAGAATGAATGGTTGCATGTGATGAGCAAGGTTCATGGACTGACACATGGTGATGAAACATTAATGGATTTTGATGGATTAGACAGCTAGACAAGATCTGGCATGAATCCTTGATTTCATAGCGCAGCCAGTGCAAATTTTGGATTTTGCGCTACAAAATCTCCTAACTACGAATCCCTGATTTCGTAGCGCACAGTGTATTTTTTGAGTTTTGTGCTACGAAAACTCCTAGGTGATTTTGTAGTGCATGTCAATTTTGAAAAAACCTTGACACATGACACCTTTAAATCAATGTGGGGTTAATAATAGGTAAAACAAGATTGTTTACCTTATTTGATAATGGGAAAAAGACTCCACTCTATGTTCTAGACTCCTTAAACAAAACAATAAAAATGACTTTGACCAGGACTAATCATAAAACTTTGGAACCAAACCAGTTGTCCAAAATTTTTTGATTTTTTTATTTTTATTTTTACAGTGATAACAGTATCCATGCCTGAAGTGGAAGATCCCTCTCTATTTCTTTTCAGATTTTTCTCCTCATTCTTAGGAGTTAGCATGATAAGAGGGGTATTCATGGTGGCTTCTTGCTGTCTTGTTACCTACAGAAATGAGATTTCATCAAACTGCTTTTCCAAGTCATATAAGGCATTTTTTACATCTACCTTTGTACTTTCTCTGTCCACCAGAGTGTTTTCCACTCATTCAGATTGATTTTCATATCTTTCTGTCTCTGGTATGGGGTGGTGGATATAAGGTCCCAACTTGGCCTTTTTTCTCAATCTGGTCATGAATTCTTGAGGATCATACCTCCACATGAAACTTTGTCGGAACTTCATTTGCTACAAAATTTGGTATTCTTCCTTCCTTGCCTCTCTAGAATTGCAGATGAAGGGGCCTAACTAGCTTTTTACTTTGAATTGAGATCTCTTCTTGGCCGAGACAAAATTTATCTCATCAGAGTCCATTATTTGCCTATAGTACTCTAGAGCAAACAACCTCATGGGGAGGTACTTGGGTAGTTTATATGGTACAAGCTGACACCCATAGATCCTTATCTCTGTGTTGTTTTGGTAAAGGTACCAATCTCCTAATTTGGTTTGTTTAGACAACTGAAGGACTCTTTTGATCTTTGGACTTATCCTGGGTGGAGGGCTTCCTTTCAACATAGTCATGATTGGATGAACAAAGGAATCTATGAAATCCGAATAGGTATATGGTGAGCCATACTTATGGAATAGTGGGGTCTAAAAAATGACAGACCTAGGCTAGACTTTGGTATCCAGCTTTTGGAGGGGAAAAGGAAACCTGCTTGGCTGGTAATATAAGAACATATGGTAGAGGACAGATGAGTATTTGAGTACCCTTTCATTGATCATTCTGGTGAATTCTTCATGCATTCTCTGAGCTATGAACTCAGCATAATTGTATACAACAGTAGGAGGTTGTCCTAGGGTATAGATTGACATTACAACAAGGACAAGTTCATCAACAAATTCATCGGTAGATCAGCCTAGGACACATGATATCATGGTGATGATTTGTTTGCCCCTTTTAGAGAACATGGCATAAAGATATGGGGGGGGGGGGGGGGTTATTTTTTGGAATGTGCTGCTCTTCAACAATGAAATCTTAGAACAATTGGGCCAGTCTGGTGGGACTTAGTTTGGAATATTGGTCTAACAAATCTCCAATTGAGAGTGGAGTCAGGTTTAGTCCTGGTTGGAGTTGCAACATTTCATTTATGGATTCAGATGTGATAGTAAACAACACCTTTTGATCATGAGACATTATGGTTCTATGGCTAGGGATGTAGCATGCATGGCACATATGAACAATTTTTGGGAAGATATGTACCTAGGGGAATTGATATTTGGGCAAATTTGGCTCCCAAAGGCCAATATCATTAGCATGGTTGAGGTCTTTGTCCCTATTTTGACAATGGAGTCTAATCAAGTTGCCCTGGGTAGATGTATCTTTGATTTGGAAATCCCTGTTAGCTAAGGGAAGGTGGTCAAGGTCCAAATGAGGAGTTGTGATTGGCCTAACGTCCAAGGCAACATGGGCAGCCATTTATTTAGTTCTTGTGGATTTGAATTAGGCATTGGGGGTTTATTCAAAAGGTTTTAAATGGAAATTGGAAACTTCTTATAGGGTTTTGGCCGCAAGTGTTCGAAGCTTAAGGTATTTTTCAGTTAATTTGACTTAATAAAAATACTGAACAGGCTAAGTGCTTCCAAATTTGAACTCGGAGTGGTATTCTATGGTGAAATACCTGGAATTTGGGTGAATTTTGCTTCAAATTGATGATTCACGGCAACTACAGGGGTTTGTATGGTTCTGGTATGGACTAGGAGGTTAGTTACGTTGTCTGCAGTGTCTTCTGGAGCGAATTTGGAGGTCTGTTGGTCAATTTGGCATTTGCAGGAGTCACAAAGGTTTTCACAGTTTTACAAAGAAAATGAGTGAAAAGGGAAAAAAGAGGGCTTTTCAGGCTTTTCGAAAAATGATTTCTTTTGGTGGGTTCATTTACAAATGAACAGTTGGCGATTTTTTTCAGTTAAGCGGGGAAGCGGTATTGGAGGGTCGTCGCACCATTTTTGTGGTGCAGGTGGTATTTGGGAGGGGTCACTCGATCTATCTTAGAGTGTGACATGTAGCATTCGGGGGGTCGGGGAAACCGCCTTATCAGGCGGGTAAAGGTCGGCGATCGGGTTCGGCCGATATGGATGTAGGTTGGCGGATGAGGGGGGTGATGATCAAATAGTAGTCGGGCAGAGAAGATGTGTGGAGGAAATGAACGGGAGTTTGGGGGAGGGGTTAATCACAGTGGTTTGGGATTAATTTAGGAATTAATCCTGGGGTATTTGATCGAGCACTGCTTAATGATGGGCTTAGGTGATCAGGCGACGTTAAATGCCAAGACTAATTAATTTTGTCGGGATATGGATAATTTATATAGTTTTTATTAAAACTAAGGGATCGGGTTATCTATATAAAGGAATTAATTAATATACGGGAAAAGGGATATGGGGGAATTATATAATAAAATTAGAAATTAATATGAAATCTAATGGGTGGAGTGGGTTTTTCCTAAGTAAAAAGGTAAAACATAACATTTTTGCACACTTTGCTTTATACTTAGGATAAAGTGTTTTTTTGTGGGTTTTTTTAGTGAAAAGGATTTTTACTTTTCATAGGCAAAATGTGTTTAACCTTAGGAAAAAGGGGTTTTATTAGGGAAATGATGGAAAATGAAGGGAGATGAATTTTCATGAAGCGGATTCTAGCACTTGTGTCTATAATTCATTAAGCCAAGGGTCTGGTCCCTCCAAAATTCAAAGAAATGCTTTGAGCCTCTTTGACTTAAAGGATTTAAGTATTAGAACTTATTTATGGGAAATTAGTAAGTAGAGGGGTGACATGACTGAGGGGATGTTAAACAAACCAAGTTGTGAACTACTGTCTTTGCTTTGTTTACTACTTATGCACATTTGAAAGATGCATTTAAACATGACATAAGTGCTTTTGTGTAATCATTTGACATTTCTGCAACCTTTCTTCTACTTACCCATTTGCTTACCCTTCCATTTTTTCTTCATTTTATTTGGGTACATTTAGGCTAACAATCCCTCATCAATCCTTTTCTTTTACAAAGTAGACTATGTAATTCTAACCTTATATCATCCAAGGGCTTACATTAAATTGATGAGCTCCTTTTATTTTCTCTACCTATCTAATGATCTGCTAAGATTAAATTGTTTGGTCAAATTTTATTCTCTAACTATAAACATAAAATTCAAAACATGGTATAATCAAGATTAAACAGTTTGATTACCATGGATTGTGGCATGAATAACAAGCTGCACAAAATCATTATTATACATAAAAGTAATAGTAGTGGAATTTTGACTTCCACACTTTCATGGTCTCTTTTGTTTTTGGGGTTCATATATTTTCATTTTTTGACCTTTTCTTATTCTTTTTGTCCTTTGATTATTCTTTTAGGACATACCCTCTTTACATTTTTTAATTTTCTAATATGGAAAACATTTACAGAAAGCAAAGGTATGTACAATATTACAAGGCTTAACCTTAGTCATTCAAAATTATGATTCCTATTGGTATAGAATCTAACAGCTACATTGCTACTAAAGTGATTTAAAGTTGTATTAAAAGAGTTAAGCACAAGAAGTCATGGTAGTGAAGGGTTGTCCTTTGGACATGAACAAAGTATTCACCAATGCAGACTCAAATGCATTATTACTAGGATTATCATGAATATATTTACTGAGATGGATTGCCTAGAGTTGTGTTCAAACAAAATCGATTGCTACAACGAGAAGTATGGTTATTTCAATCTCGAGAAGAAAGTGAGAATGGTGCAAAGAATCTTGAGGAATATATCTATAAGGTAAAATTCAGTTTTGTAGATGAAGAAGTGTTTTAGAAAAGGATGTCAAATATTTGCAACATGTGATAAAGTCTAAGGATAAAGGGTCTCAGATGGAAGAATTTCTAGTTTTACAAGAATTCAAATATGTATTTCTAGAGGAATTCCCCATACTTCCTCCTAAGAGGAAAGTGATGTTTTCCATGGATTCTACTTCTAGGAGTTGAGCCAACATCTAAGTTTGTTTATGAAATGAGCATGCAAAATATTTTGGAGCTAAAAAATGTAAATGCAAGAATTGTTGAACAAAGGTTATGTGAGGCCAAGAGTTTCTTTGTAAGGAGACAAAGTTTTTGTGAAAAAGGACACACATTTGTATTTATTAAAACTAATTAAATAGAACCATGATAAAAGAGAAAGTACCTATTTCCAAGGGTCAATGACTTGTTTGACCAAATGACAGGTACAAAAATCTTACCCAAGATAGATAGATTTAAATCTAGTATGAATTAAAGACAAAGACTTATTCAAGACAATGTTCAAAACTCATTATGGGCATTATTATTTATGGTGGTGTTGAATAGGTTCATTAATGTGCCAACTACATTAATGTGCATGATAAACAATGTGTTTAGCAAAAACCTTGACAAGGGCTTGTATATCTAGATGATATTTCAATTTATTCCAAATTAGAAGAAGAACATGCAAAACACTTGTGAGTTGTATTACAAGTGGACAAGCAATGCCAAAAGAGCATAAGTTATGTGGAAAATCAAGTATGGGTATGCCAAGAGAGAATAAGCTATATGGAAAATCAGTAAATGTAAGCATAGATGTGGCAAATCAGGTAAAGGTGATCAAATAAAATCCCTTTTTGAATATGGTTTTGAGATGAATCACAGTAAAGAAAGGAGAAAAATGATGTGGATGCACTCAACAAAATGAGGCATTTAGTTTTCATTAACATCTTTGAATCTGATGTGAGATCATGCTAGAAATTCTTATGAACAATGAATACCACCTTCAAGTGAAGGAGTTGCAAAAATGAAAAAAAAAAGTGCATCACAAGTAGGAGGGATATCGGATTGCTGAAAATGGACCTATGTTTGTGATGCAAGAGCATCCCACAAATTTTTTCCTTTTCTAGCCATAGGAATATGTTAGTTATATGAAGTGTCCCTAGAGGACATATGTAATTAACTAATGGTCTAAAGTGGCATCTAGCTTTTAGAATTAGGGACATATGTAATCAAATGAAGATGTTGTTAGTTGCAACCCATTTTTGTCTTAAGGGGATATTTTGTTTGGGGCGGGAGATATAAAAATATGGTGCTTAGGGTCTCCCTTGGGCCTATGAAATATCAACCTACCTATGTAATTATCTAAAATTTGAAATACATAGCATATTGTGGGTGTTTCTATTTTAAATCATTCATTTCAAGTCTATGTTATATTAACTCCGGTAGGATGAAAATGGTGGAAAAAATGTGTTAATTAATCTGAATTCATCATATTATACATGAAATGACAGCGCGAAGAAGATATGGTGGGGATTTGTAAGACATGAACAAGCACAACAGTGAGGAAATATGTTCGGCTTTGAAAGCGACGTTATTTGGCCGCACGAAAAGTAAAACTTCTAGTGAAGCATTGGGCATGTCGAGACTTAAGAGGGATTTCACGAAAAAACAGGAGGAAAGGGTTCCATAGTGTGTTGAAGAGCTACATCATTATGCAAAAAAAAAACTAATATGTTTTAAATTCCATATAATGGAAGAAGCTAATTTCAATATGAAATGCACAATGTTTCATATGTTGGGCATATGTGCTATCAGAAATTCATTGTTGGTGTGAGAAAACAATATTCTTGGTTAAGTATGAAAAGCAACATAGAAGAGTATGTATCCAAGTTCTTGGAGTGCCATAGAATAAGATTTCATTACATTGTTCACTAATTTTGGAGGAAATGAGATGTGGTAACCATGGAATTCATCATAGGATTACCCAAAACTACAAAGCAACATGATTTCATCATTGATCTGAGGGTTAATTTGATGAAGAAATATTTTTTTTTTGGTGTACTTTACCCATAAAGTTCTTGATATGGTAGGGAAATTTATGAGAGAGATAGTAACATTACATGGAAAGGCAAAAGTAATCGTGTCAGATAGAGACATGAAGTTAGACTCAAAATTTACAAAGGTTTGTTCCAAACATTAGAATGTAACTGAATTTCAACACATTGTATCATCCACAATAGTGGGGAAGAGTGAAAGGGTTGATTATGTTGTTGAGGACATGCTACAAATGTATGTGATGAACAACTTATCCACATGGGAATGCTATCTGCACTTGTTGGAACTTTCATACAACAATAAGATCATGCATGATTGAGGATGTATATATTTAAAGCTTTGCATGGAAGAAAATGAAATTCTCCAAGTGCATTGAGATAATATAGTGGAGAGAATCTCACTTAGGCCAATGTTACTCAAGGAGATGGAAAAATATGTTTCCTAAAATAAGAAAAAATTGAAGGCAGCCAAAGATAAGCAAAAAATCTAGGAAGATTTGAGTAGAAATCACAACGCATTCAGAATTGATGATCATGTAATTATTAGGGTGAAACCTAAGAAGAGTTCATTTATATTGGGGAATATTTCCAAGCTAGATCTGAGATTTTTTGGTCCATTTAATACTCTTGAGAAGATATGCTCAATTGCATATAGATTAGCATTGCCTAATAATAATAGAGCTCATACTATTTTTCACATTTATTTAGTTAAGTATGTTTTTTACTCTAATGACATGATCAATTGAACTATAATTCAGGTGGTGCAAAATGGAGTGTTTAAAATTGGACCTTCATTCATCCTCAACATGAATGAAGGCTGGAAAGGTAGGTGCTCTTGTCCAACAATGTATGCTCTCCCATTCTAGTAGTGTCATGCAAAAGAGAAAACAAGAGTGTCTTTTAAATCTTGAAATTCAGGATGGGTGGTAAATAAATGAGGTATGGCAGTTAAGGTCCCTTTTCTTAGGACTAGACTAACTAATGGCTGTAGTGAAATGTGTCTAAAGGAGGAGACAATTAGGCACGTATTTGTGGGGTGTAGAGGGAAAAGGGAACTATAGTATATGATGATGGACTTTTCAAACTATGGAAGCCTTTTTGTTGGGCCTCTTATTTGGAAAGTAGAGATTTTGAACAAACATGATGGAATAATTAAAAAATAATTATGGAATAAGTAAAAATGCAATTAATCTGACAAGAATTCTCAAGAGAAAAAGATGTAGGGCCACTTGTAATCTGGATTCAGCTACACAAATTTTAGCTAGGATGAAACATTATAGAAAATATCTATTTTTTTCTATAGATTGGTGCTAATAATGACATGTTGGCACTTGTCACTTGATTTGAGAGATGATATCATCCTAGATGCTATTTTTGATGCAATTTGACTATTTTAAATTTTTAGCGTAATATAAGATGCCTACTTTTCAAAAACAAGTAAAAAACATAGATCATCATGCCATTACCTTAAAATGTGTGCCAACAGAGGATAATTTGGATGATTTGAAGATTCCTCTGGTAAAGGAAGAAAAATATATGCAACAAAGGGAAATCGTGAAGCATTCAACAAAGCTCGATGCTATGGAATAACAAAGTCCTTATTCTTATCAAGGAACAAATCTACCAATTAAGTAACCTACACAGTAGATAAAATTCAAAGTAAGTCATATAACTTGGCCAAAAAAATCAAACCATTACATCACTGAGATAGTGATTAATTGTGAATTCAATAAAAGCTAGTTTTGGCTTGGAGAAATGTTTGTGGTTTTTTTAGGTTTGGTACATATTTTGAGCGAAGATTCATGTGTCAATTTTGGAAACATACTGCAGAATCAAGCAATATAGAAAATTAATTGCCACATTATCTTATTTATACCACATTCAAGAAGACTAGTATAATTGCAATACCAAAGTTGTTGCTATGGAATGCTTCATCTTGACATATATGAAAGTTGAATTGCGATCACTATTTAAAATCCACTCCAAATGAATAAATGAAATAAATTATCCTTAAGTGGGATCAAAAGATCAAAGACAGATAATGCAGTCATACCAAGCTTCATCCAAAAGTGCAATGATTTCTTGAGGTTTCTGCAAAACTGTGCACAAATCCTATTTATTATGTCATTCATGGTAGATATCCACTTCAATTTTTAAATAATATAATATAAAATCTCGAAAGAAGATTAGAAGATACATCTAAATTTCCCTGCTTCACTATAAAAGAACAATTCCCTTGACTTTGTATCTCAAGGACCCACTTTCACAGTCAATATATAAATGTTGTGTTGCTTCTTTTAATGCAAAGCATTTATAAAGATAATTTGATTTTGGCAATTCAATTTTAGAATAATAACAAAGAATATAACATAAAGGAGAAACAATGGAAACCTTCTCTATAAGATCCAACACGTCTTGATTATCTACAAAGTCTATGTTACTCCATTTGATACCTTCCATTATATATTTTTCCTATCCCATCTTAAATACATGTTGCATCACATGCACTGATTGTGCCAACAAAAATGAAACATTGTTGAATTGTAGGGGGTTAGATACTGTCCATTATAAACATGGACACAAGAAAAAAGAAATTAGATTCATTCCCATCATAGCTCTAGCATATAAGAGTGTTCCAAAACCTTATTGAAATGTTGTTGTAGCTTCTCATTTGTAAGATTAATACATATTTTCTAAAAAATGACATCAAATAAAATAAATATAAGGAACGTTGACCTCAAGAATTGCAAGTTCAATCTTTTTGAATTTTATAATTTAATCAATAAGATCTTTTCCCTAAAATAATTTGCAAATGTTAATGAGAAATTGATTATATTTGCAAATAAATACTCTACTTTTTTATGGTTGTAAACTAGTATTCAGGAACCAAGTAGGAAAAGGAAATATATGACACTTTCCATATACTCTTCCCAGTAATTTTTTTCATTTATGAAAAATAACAAATTTCCATAAACTATCAACTAGTGTTGAAACTTGAATTCTAAGACTCAAGAGCCATAGTTTTGGATCAACATTCAAGAACTCCCATATACCTTTAGAAATATATCTATTGTTCTCTCAAACTTTCAATCAAAGTAGTTGAGTCAAATAGCCTCTAACCTTTGTTAAAATTACTCGTACAAGTTGCAAATGAAGGAAATATACATGTTGACCTTGAAACATTCAAATCCATTACTATCAAGAACTCCAATCAAATGTGTTGAATTGGGATCCTAACCAATTGAAATATTGATTTTATTTACCAGCCTATAAATATTATGGATTAGGAGATGTTACCATAGAAACTAAAGCAACACTTGATTTGCTAATAAAACATAAAATATCCAGTGAAAACTTTTGCAACTAATTTTCACTGATCAAATAACCATGAATATATTGCTTTTGCCAAAGAATCTCGGTTGAGAGTTGAAGCAACAATATCAAGAAACTTTATTATGTTTCCATCACATGTAACAATGACATGTTTACACAGAGAGTTTTCAAGGCCCTTGAAATCACACCTAAGATAGAATTTAATGTTTTTTATGTTAAAATAAAGTGATACAGTTCACCTATAAAGAACGTATAAACATGAAAAACTAATAATTTTGTATGTGTGATACATTTGTAGCTTACATGAAAAGTTCAACTGTTGTTTGAAGATGGAAAATAGATTTATCATATTTTAGTTTAGAAGAGTCTGGTTCATTCCTTTTGACAAACACAACATTACCAAGATGGAGAATTGCTGCTACTACTTAAAATTGCTTCCTACAGATCCAATCATTCAAATTTTCACTTTCTATATATTTGAATACATGGCATGATTATGCTGCTGCATAATATCAATTGGATTTATGAACGAACTACTATTGTTGTGGACATAAATTTTCCTAAGATATAGATGACTACATTTGCAAAGAATACCTATTCTTCTAGACTAATTCCAACCACATCCATGACATTTCTTGTCTCGAGATACTCTTCAGAATCATCTATAATGAAATGTACTTGGATATCCCAACTTTTATTTAGCAACATCCTAAAAATAAGGAACCACATTGGTAAGATTCATGAATTTGAGATTGCTGACATGAAACTCTTGCAGATTATTATCTACCAATTCAAAAAGAAAATATTGCATTAAAATGAGCATCATCAATTTTGTTAGAATTCCCCTTGACATTTGTTAGGCATAATGAATGGATGTACTTCTGCTGGTGCGACAAAAAGAATGTAGAAAAAATGATAATTTCTCTATGGATCAGAGACATGGAAAACACAAGACCTTTCTAGAAGGTACATCCTCACAACAGCTCCTTACATCTTTCCATTTTTTTGAACTAGAGCTCAACAAAGTTTCCAAAATGACTACATCACAAAAGCTCTTCTACCAGATGAGAAATAGAAGCACCATATGTTTCAGTTGCATCCCCTAATCCATTTTTTTGAGCTTAGTTTAGTTTTATAGTTACAAAATAAATCATAGTTACGCTTTTATGAAGCACCTGGAATTGTTGTTTTGACGTATTTTGAATTACCAAAAGCCTCAAGAACAAAATTTAACTGAAGATATAACTAGTAGACATTATTTTAGTAATACAACAACAAGGACACTATAATTTATATAGAATTTATCCACAACCATATGTATGACAAAGAATGCAGTTGTTTCTTACTTCCAGGACTTGTTTCTCCACTGTTCTTCCCTTTGTTCTTGATTGAACATCCATAAATGCAAGGTAATGCATAAGAATTTCATTGTTTCTATTTTTCCTGCTTCACTTTCTCCACTGACTATGATTGACTGGCTCTTCCCCTCCATGACCGTGGCCATACATGCAAACCATTAGAATTACTGTAAGGGTGGCCTCTGTAAGGGAGGTTTAGGCTCAAGTTTCCCATTTCCAAGTGGAAAGCACGTCCACATTTAGCTTTACAACCCGCACTATCATTTTCATGTATTGATTACTAATAGGAAATAATACCCTCTAACCAATAGGTCAAATACAATTCATCTTCTATGCAAAGAAATAATATATTCATTAAAGATACTCTCTAGGTGGATTATTTCCATCAAAATGAACAAATTCAAATAGCACAAAATCCATGATAGTAGATGTAACAGGAATCTGTCATTGCAAAAATATGTGGGGTTAGCTCTCCAAAAGCAACGCCCTTATATTGTTCCATCATGTGGGCATTATACAAGTGTGTAAGCCTTCTGAAAGGATTGACAACAATCAATATATTCCCTGTGTATGTATTTCAATAAGATGTTGTTCCATTAGACCATAATAGATATAGGTAATTATAGAGTACCATTGTAGTAAACAAAGAAGTTTCTTCTAAAAGAATCCAAAACACTATACATGTTAGTTAGAAAAAATCACAACAATTTCTTAGCTTACTTGAAATGAATTGAAAATACCATCTCAAAGCATCATAGTAAGTAGGGCTCCTTACACAAATTTCATTAAGATTAAATATAGCATACAAATTTTGTAGAACACCCTAGCTCATGCAAATAGGCAAGTTTTTTCATGTCGTCTAGCCCTACAGTAGTTGCTTTTGTGTCTTTCGAATACATGGATGACAAATGAGCCACCACCTTAATAGAGGGTACATCAATTGTTATTTCTAATCATCCTTCCATCAATTTCATGATACTTGTAAGCTGTAAAAGAGATATGCACTAGAAATACAGTGGGACAATTAAAATTTTTCTCACACAAGAACTATACAAGGTTGATGGGCATAGTAAAGAAACTTATTGGTATTAATATTTTCACAAAACACAAAATTTTCTTGCAAACAATATGCAATTAATAAAATAGACAACACTTGAGTTGACCATTACTGTCGCTTACTAACAACTCCAGTATGTGACACATAAACATGGAAAATGATCGACCATTCTTTCTACCAGCATAATCTAGCTCACCATAGCTTCTTACGAAAATTTGCTTCTTGGCATAGAAATATGTGATACAATGACCTACTATTTTCTAAAATCTTCTTCGCATATAAATATCATTTCATTCTAAAACATTAACAATATTTGTAAGAAAAGGAACACATCTAAGCATACTTGTTGAGTGAGTCATATGTGTAAGAGGTGTCATGATGTTCTTACATTCTTCCCATTTGTAGTTTGAATTTTGGCTTCATATCCATTGATTTTAATAACCTCCCCATCAATCTAGGCTACTTCAGGGTCTTCTACCCACACCGGGGATCTCGCATTGTAAGAGGTTCAAACATATTTGGGCATCACAGTTAATAAAGCACTCATCACTATGCGATTTAGAATCAGAATTGGGACATGGTAAATAATTCTCCTCCCACTCACTGACAGTCTGCCAACAATGTTCCTTCAAGAATCAGAAGAAGTCATTACCTCCATACTCTTAATGGAAGAGTTTGGAATCCTATCCAATTCATAGAAAAAGTGACTCTATCGGCTCAAAAGAAAAGAAGAAAACTTCTTGTAGGAAAAACAAGGAATGGAACCTAAAAGGTAGGGAAATTTGGCCTAGGGCTGGAGATGATAATATAATTTTTTTCAATTATTTTTCAAATTACAGGAAAAATAACAACCTAGTCTAGAAAATAGACTAAGGGGATGAGTCATGGGTTGATAAGTTTACTGAAACTACTTGTGAATGGGTCTCCCACTTCCATACTCCCAAACTCTATTCAAAGAGGATAACCAAGCTACTATCAATGCAATTATAAGACTACCCAACTTATTCCCTATATTTTTAGACCTAGAAGACGATCAATACTCGATTGCAAAGGCGGGAAGGAGGAACTTCCAGAACCCTTCACAACTTTTAGAAAGAAAATACCCCTAATCTATATGGATTACCCATTAAATTTTCCATAGTTACTATGATTTCATAGCGAAGGATCTCCACAAGGTAGTGTAAGCTTGCTACCTTCAACACCACTTTTGTTGCACTTATTTTGAAGATGGACAACCTAACCAGATTTGAGAGATTTCATCCAATTTGACTGTGTAACAATATATAAAAACATTATCTCATAAATTATCTCCTGAGGACTGAATGAAACACTCTCTAAAAATGACTCTCTTGAGAAATTCAACTTCCTTGAAGGGTGCCAAATTCACAAGGTGGTTGGTGTTGTTCAAGAAGAGATACATTATGAAAACAAAAAACTTGATGACCATGATAACTAAATTATACCTGTACAAGGTATTCAATAGAGTCTGTTAGGTCCCTATAATGCCAGTGTATTCCCTCACTATTATTGTAAGTGTAGCCACCTTATTGTTATTGTTGTGCCCATATAGTCCCAATATTTTTGTTATTGTACCCCATAGAAGCCCGCTATTGTTATTATTGTGCCCTTACATTATTATTGTTATGATGGCTCTAATTATATTGTGACCCCTTATACTCCTATATATAGAAAGGAGGTTTTGTCATTTGAATCATCCAAGAATTGTTCATTTGTGTAATTTTAATGAGTTTTTCCCCTCAAAGAGGCTAATTTTAAAGTCATTGATCTATCTCTTCTTCTATTTTGTGAGCTGGTTGCATAACATTTGGTGTCAGAGCTTGGGATAATAGGGTTTCACTTCTTCAAACAGGTCATCTTGGAATATTCGTTGTAAATTGTCTTCTATGAGGCTTAAAAAGATAAAAATTTTACTACGTGGAGCCAAAATCTTGGTGAAATGCTTGTCAAAATTTCAGATCTTGGTTCACTATAGATTTAGAGATATTATCCGGGGAGGTTAGGGTTTGTATAGGCTCCAAAATTTTGTCTCAAACAGATGATCTAGGGAAAATCGTCATAAATATCGTTTCAGGCATCAGATTTAAATTATGTAAAAATTGGTTGAAATTGAATGGACTTTAGTTTGTTGTTTAGCAATTTCAGGGACGAAGGTCGAAACAATGACACGTGGTACTCCGTGCAAGTTCACTCTATGGAAACAATTTATAATCAGGTCATCGTGGGAGATCAGGCATAACTCTTTCCTGAAGACTCCAATATTGGTCTGACTTATGGGGTTGGGAAGAAGGCTCAGAGGAATACTATAGAAATAAATTCAAACCTTGGATATCCAAAATTACAAATATACAACAATATCGAGCTCCTATAAAGCGAGAAAAAAGGTGTGTAGTTTTTAAAATTTGCATAAGTTTTGTTTGAAAAATTAGTTTGAAGTGATTCAAAGGGCATAGTGAAGCATAATTATCATTAATTTATGCCCTGAAGAAATTAAATGGAAATGCCTAGTAAGCAACCCGAAATCCCTACTATGACACATGAAGAAGAGGAAGAAATTCAACATGATATATCAAAATTACGAGACCAAGTGCAACAAATTTCTCTCTCACAAAAAGTAATAGAATCTAATATGGATGGTTTGAAGAAAGACATGGAAGGTTCGACAAATTTTCTACAGGAAAGGCTTCCTAATGGCGAAAAGGTAGTAGAGGAAACTCATGATGAGAATAAAGAAATATTAATCATGATTTCATAGACTCTAATATTGGATTGAAGACCCACCATATTCCAAAGATCGATATGAGGAAGTTTGATGTAAATGATCCCATAACATGGATACTTCAAATGGAACACTATTTTTATCTCCATAGTGTGCAAAACACATAAAATTTACGCATTGCAACTTTATATTTAGAGCCCAATTAGTTTGTATGGTATCGATGGATTTTTTCTCGTAAACAAATTGCCACTTGGTCATTTTTATAGAGGAAATGATAGCACATTATGAGGATACAAAGAGAAACACTTTCTTTATCCAATTGATAAATCTCAAACAAAAGGGTTCAATGGTGGAGCACATTGAGGACTTCCAAAAATTGAATATAAGGGTAAATGATATTCTATAGGAGCATAGGATTGATGTCTTCATAGGGACTTTAAAGGATAACATCTAACATGAGGTTCACTTTTGAGAACCTGATTCATTGGAGAAGGCATTCAGGTTAGCAAGAAAAATTGAAAGGAAAATTATGGCAACAAGGAATCCTACCACTCACAACTATAAATATGGAAGTGTTGTTGCTCCTAGCCTTCCACAACCTACAAGGTTGACACCACAACAATTGGAAGAAAAAAGAGAAAAAGGGTTTTGTTATAGTTGTGATAGAAAATACATTAAAGGTCATAAGTGTGCTAAGAAGAAATTAATTTACATAGATTGTGAAGAGGAGGAAGAAAAGGAACAAGAAACGTAAAAACAAGACAATACACACTAGGAACCAACCCCAGAGAAAGAAGAAATGAATCTGACCATATCTTGTAATGCATTGGAAGTAATTACCACTCCTCAAGATCTCAAGATAGAAGGACATATCAAGAAAAATAAGATAATAGTGTTGATTGATTAAGGTAGTACCCATAATTTTATTCATTGTAAGATAGCCAAGGAATTGAATTTCTTCCTATATCCAGCACCAGAGTGTCAAGTGATGGATGCAAATGGAGGAACCATAAATTTCTCTGGAAATTTCCAGAATATCAAGCTATCCATGTGGGAATATGTATTGAATATTCCAATTCTTTCCATTCCAATGGGTGGTGTTGATGTTGTACTAGGAGTCCAATGGTTACAATCTTTGGGTACGATATCTTTTAATTTTCAAGAACTTTTCTTGAAATTTTTTTGGGAAGGAAAGGAAGTTGAATTAATGGGTATCACAGGGAAACCAAGAAAGATAATCGCTCTAATGGCATGACAAAGCTTCTAAACAAAGAAAAAAGGGGCGTAATTTCACAATTATGTTCACTAGAGGTTCAAACATCGAAATCATCTATTTCTCTAGATATCCAAAAAGTCTTGGACAATCATTCCAAGGTATTTGAGACTCCCAAAGTCCTCCCACCTATTTGTGATCATGATCATGCTATTCCAAGAAGTTTTCCTCTAAACATCAGGCCTTACAGATATCCCTATGCCCAAAAGAGTTAAATTGAACATATGGTTGCAAAAATGCTAGAGTCTGGTATAATTCAACCTATTCAAAGTTATTTCTCTACTCCAGTAGTATTGGTGCACAAGAAGGATTGATCATGGCACATGAGTCCATATTATGAGGATCTCATCAAGCTCACTATTAAAGATAAATTTCCCATTCGTGTCATTGATGAATTATTGGATGAATTACATGGAAAAATTTACTTCAATAGTTGGATCTTCGTTCAGGATATCATCCACCATCCATCACATCATATTTAATTGAAAATTTTAAATTTCAAGCAGTGGAAGATCACATCGAACATCAACAACAAGCTCCAACTCTTAAAATCACAACCTCACTTTGGTGCAGAATAAAATGAAACAATAGGCTTATCAAAATCATAGCGAAAAAAGTTTTGATGTAGGTGACTGTGTATTTTTAAGGTTACATCTATACAAACAAATGTCCCTCAAGTAAGCTAAGAAGGATAATAAATTATCAAAAAAGTATTATGGTCCTTATAAGGTGTTGCAAAGTATTGGTATTATGGCATACAAATTTGAGCTTCCTGCATCTTCTTGAGTGCACCCATTTTTCCATGTTTCATGCTTAAAGAAGGTTATAGGTGACAAGCTCCTAGTTCAAAAAGTATTTCTAGAACTTGACGAGGAAGGAAAAATAATATTGGAACCTGAAGTAGTCATGGAAACAAGAACTCGATAGCCACGGAATTGATCAGTTTCAGAGTATCTCATCAAGTGGAAGAACTTACCCGCCGAAGATTCCACATGGGAGGATGAGAATTTTATACAGAAGCATCCAGAACTACTCAAGTGTTGAGGAAAACACTTTTTTGAAGGAGAGGGGCATGTTAGGTCCTTATAACTATGTATTCCCTCATTTTTATTTCAGTGCAGCCCCCTTTTTGTTATTTATTGTGCCATGTAGTCCCCATATTGTTTTATTGTTCCATATAAGCCCACTATGTTATTGTTTGGCCTTTACATTATTATTGTTATGTCGGCTCTGATTATATTGTGACCCCTTAGACTCCTATATATAGAAAGGAGGTTTTGTCATTTGAATCATCCAACACTTGTTCATTTGTGTAATGTAAAGGAGGTTTCCCCCTCGAAGAGGCTAATTTTGAAGTCATTGATCTATCTCTTCTTTTATTTTGTGAGTTGGTTGCATAATAGAGTGAGTTGGTTCTTCCTTCGACTCATTCCCATTCATTTGGGGTTTAGCTTACATTCTGTGGCTTGGTTAATCACTTCCACTTACTCTATGAACTTCTCAATTTTAATGAATAGGTCAAATTCACAATTATTCAATTCTAAAAGAGGCACTTATTAAGGATGTGCTCTCTCCCCCTTGATCATCCTCCTTGTAGCACAAGGCTTAAACAAGGCACTTAGGGTAGCTTCAACAAATGAATCTTTTAAATGAATTTTAATTGGCAATTCCTACTCCATTTCTCACTTTTTGTAAATGAAATCTTGATCTTCAGCAATAATTCCAAGTGTATGGTGGATAAACTCAAAGAAATTGTAGAATTACTCTGCACAGTGAGGGGTATGTTGATAAATTAATCTTCAAAGTCTTTAGTTATTAGCTAGGATTTGTCTAAACCCGAAAATCACTATATAAATCATATTTTCTCTTTCATGACCTTTGCCTTTGAAGTCATATTTAAGTATTTGGGTTTCCACATAAATGCTAGCTTATATCTAAAGGATACCATCATTGTCACATAGCCAAGATAAAAAAAAGAACTAAATTCTCACTACAAGATATGGTTTCCACACAATACCCGCCTAATTCTTGTAAAATCAGTGATTGAGGCCATCCTAGTTGACTAGATGTCTCTTGCTTGGATACTGAAAGGGATAATTGACAAAATATTCCAGCTCTGCTACTATTTTATTGGATAGGAATCTGGGAGAAGAAGTGAATATAATTGGCCTCCTAGAGAAACCTAGCCATCGCTAAGATCCAAGGGATTTATGGCCTTGAAAACCTGTTTCTTTTCTCCAAAGCCTTCACAACTAAGAAAATTCGAAGACTTATCTAGGGAGAACCATTTTGGGCACAAATCATAAAAGATAAGTATCTCATACCCCTATTCAACAAAGAATGGTTTCAATACTAAAATTAGAAAACTCCAAAAATATTCTATCATTTGGAAAGCCACCATTATTTCTTTCATTTTAATTGGGAATTGGCTAATTTGAAGGGTTGGGAATAAGGATAAGGTCCAAATTTGTTGTGACCCATGGATTGGAAGAAAATATCAACATATATTTCCCATCCCCCTCACTCATGATCTCAAATCAAAAGGATTCTACACCCTCCATCATATTGCAATGGGTCAAGCATTGAACTTCAGACAACAACAATGGCTTTATCAAAGAGACTTAGATCTCAAAGAGGAATATGCTACATCCAGAAACCCCTATACATACTATCCTAGAAAGTTTTTTGTTTCCATCAATGAAGAGGAGGATGAACTCCGTTGGTCGATAAGACCCTCGGGAGGTCATGAAGCTAGACATAGATTCAAATTTCTGGCCATAGAAGGCTTTGATTGAACATTGTACCAATGGTAGAAAGGACTCTAGAAATACAAATCCCTTGCAAAAGCTATAACTTTTATGTGTCTTCTTATTAAAAATAGAGACTTAACCTAGGATCTATTTCAAAAATGAAGCTACAAGGGCCCTAGAACATGTAGCTTATGTGAATCTGATCTGGAAATAAATATTAATTTCATCCTCTCTTAGCCATACACTAAGCAGGTCTGGAATGAAATTGAATGACTTATAAGCTTGAAATTCAAATGGTAAGGGGACACATTTGAAGTTACTCTAAGGAATTTGCATAAGGACAACACAACAAAAGTTTACAAAAGTTCCTATCACCTTGGCCTAGGGAGTTTGGCTAGCAATAAATGAAAAAAGTGAGAACAAGGACACTCTACCCTTCAAATGCAATTCCCAGAGTTTGAATATCTTAATAAATTTTCCTCAATTCTCCTCCACCCATCATCATGCTCATACCTTTGATATGAACATAGACACAACCTCCCAAAAAGATCTACCTTGAAGAGGAGTAGGGAGCTTAATCTACCTCACACAAAATCACTTCCTCAACTTCAAATCTGGTACTGGACAATCTTTAAACAACCATAGTGAATTCACTACCCCTACTCTAGTTCTACTACTTTCTCTTGAAAAAGGAATTTCTAAAATACAAGTCCTAAGGGATTCCCTCCTTGTGATCCAATGAATGAAAGTTGACATTGAGATAAGAAACTTTTTTTTACAACCCCTGTTTCAAGACATCAATAAATTACAATCTTCTTTATTCACATCACTTTCACTCATTTATACAAGGAAAATAACAGGTAAGATGATAAGCTATCCAAGGGTGTCTTGGAGTTGAAATACGACACTTGGGGGATCAAAGAATCCCAACAATTTATTTTATTTTATTTTCATCAATCCCAACTTTAGGATTCTAACCATGTTTTAGTTGAGTTTATACCGTGAAGAAATTAAATAATGTTTTTGAATGCTACAAAAAGAAAATGTGTGGTTTATGTTGATGTTTTTGTTGTATTGTGGTATCTATGTTTCTTGGTTATAGCTACTGATAGAGGCACATTATAGCCCCTAGAACAACAATAGCTTCATGTAGTTTTGTACTTTTTTATTTTTTGGCTCCATATTGATTTCACAATCAACCAACCATTTTTTAGACTTCGACCTCTCATTCTCTTCAGACTTTGATCCAACAAGGATGGATTATGGAGATACTAGTCATGGTATCATGCTCATGTAATTTTTTTATTCCTCTAATAAAATTACTCAATATTTTCCTTTGGCCCAAAAAAATAAAAGCTAAAACGAATTATGTCTTCTTGAATCACACTTGAAATATTAGGCAAACATAGCTACACTTTTCATATCACTTTCATTATGTATTTTCACCCAGAAGCTTCCTATTGTTTCATGCTACCAACTACATTTATAAATAATAATTTACACAATTGTAGGATCCTTTATGTTGACAAAAAATTGTATATATGAATACACTATGACAATTAAAATTAAATTCCTTCTATGGAAAGGAAGTAATCATATTTGAAAGTTATAAATAATTTAAAAGACAATGGGAAATGGATTTATAACTTTCTGCAAAGATGTTAGATATGACAAGTTAGCGTTTAATGAGATACCATACACTCCTAAAGTTAACATGTAACCAAATTTAATTTCCTATGGTTAAGGAATACATGAATAAGAAAATAAAGAACAATAAAAGAGATGAATGTTTCTTAGAAATCATGAAAGAAAGAAAGATATAATAAGCATACCTCAAAGGGTTGGAAATTACTTGAGTTCAAGCCTATCTTGAAAGGTAACACAACCACTTAACTTGCTTAAGATACCTCAAATGTCTTGGGAAAATCTCTTTAAATGTATGGTTAGAACAGGCAGTGCCTTGTTGATGAGATATCTTTTAGTTTCTTACTATTTTATGCCATTTTATTCAAGTAAATTTTCATTGAATTTGTTTTCTCTAGTCTATTACTGTTGGAAAAAATGCTGAGAGGGGGGGGGGGGCGGGGGTGAATCAATATTTTAACTTTCACAATTATGATTTTCCTTTTCAAATAGTATACGCTACTTTACTGAAACCAACCGACATATGTTCGCGACTATAAAGAATGAAACCAGCGTATATGTAATAAACAATTAATTCATAGTATTTAATTAGAGTGTGATGCATTTAACAGTAAACAGATGTAGTAAGAACATAATAAACCAACACACATAAGAAACACACATGAGCACCAGGATTTTTCAGGTGGAAACCCAATGTGGAAAAAAACCAATGTTGATGTCATCTAAGTCTTCAATATTCTTATAATAAAAAAATGTTAAGAAATTTTGTACTGGTGCAGACTTTTCTAGTAGGCAAGCATCTACCTGCTGAAGGATACAATATTCTCTCATTTTCCATCTTCTACTGGAAGGGAGCTCCAACCCCCTAGATCTTGTACTTGTCGATATGTTTACGAGTACGTAGCTGCTAGCCTAAAAAAGGCTACTACCTTCACTCTTTCTCCAGGGACCACGTTTCATAAATTTTTAGACTGGATACTCTTGGTACATAACAACACAATATGAAGGCCATGTTTCATCAAATTTTGATACTTGACCCATCAGTAACATTGAAACTCAAAAACAATCACCACTACAATAACTACATCTACCAACAATCAGTCAATATGAATAGTTAGGTCACTGTCACCAAAACACTGTTTTGAACCCAAAAAACTTGCATCATCATCTAGAACCAACTGTAACCTCAAAAATCATATGTTAAAATTTATACGCTACTTCAATGAAGGCAAGCTACATGTATACGCTACTTCCTTTAAACAAACCTGTGTATACCTCCAAAAATACTGAATCATAAAAACCTCTGAATCAAAACTATACCAACTAGTAGCATTCTAAAGACCTACTGTCAAATTATAGAGTTCTAAATGGACAACAGCAAAGATCACCCTTCTCACTTAATCAATCAATCAATCAGACTCAATATCCTTATACATTTAGTTCTACTTTCAGATCTAATGAATACATCATTTACAGATAGCAGTAAAACAACAACACTGATTAGATAGATCAATCATCTCTGAACAATAGGCTTTTCTTTTGCTTATGCTACATGGAAGAGTCTAACTGGCATGTATACGCGCCTTCACCAAGGTGAACCAGTGTATAGATCTACAAATAATAACTTATAACTTCACAACTATTCCAGACTTTAGTCATACCCAGATCATAACATTTATAGGATAAAACATGTGTTAGCATTTAGATCTATCCCAGCAATTATCAGATCATACAATGATAAGTCATTTCAGGTTTCATGATCCTGATCCAACATTGTATCCAAAGGTGCACAAGATATTTTAGATCATATCATAATTATTAGTGTTAGTATTTGCATACTTCCATTAGGGATCAAAATTCACTCTTTCCATTTTCATTTTCGGGGGTGCCATACTAAAATTTTTGCATCATTCCATTAGGTCATGATATACTGATCCACTGATGGTTGTTTTCTTTTCAGAAAATCTAAAATTTTCCCTCATAGAGTATACTTGTTGATCCTTCTTCAGATTGTCTTCAGTTATGGTTTCATAATCAATCTGCAGTCATGATTTCAGTAGGTCATAGGGCATGATTTCATTAGGTCTTAGGGTTTTCACCACCAAGGTCAAAAGTTTGATGTTAAAAGGTAAATAAAGGTCAACAAGGGTATCAGGATGACTGATAAAACAAGCATGATGATTTGTAAATCATAAGCTACTGAGTTATTATTTTTTTTAACCTAATGTAATTTTCACCTCAAAAACATGTTTTTGAGTTGAAAACAGAGTATTTTAAGTTTATTTGTATTTCATATGTAATTTTAAGTTCCTATATGTAATAATGGATCTCAGTTGCACCAGAGAATTTCTCTTTGTTGCAAGACAAACAAACACTGCAAAATTCAAGTCAAATTGAGCATTCATCCACCTGTCCAAAAAGGAAAGGGTCAGAAAATCAAGAGCAATTAAATGAAAAGGTGAAAGTGACAAAAAACATTAGCAAAGGGGGTTTGAGGAGCTAAAGATTAAATTAAGGGGTGTATAAATATCTTCTTGCATTGATATATTCTTTCTTTCCCTTTCACCCCGCATAGAGCAAACCCCAACAATGTTTTTTACACGAATCAGTAGAAACAGTGGTGGTGCTACACGTTTCCTCTTGGCGTTGCGCACTCCCTTCAAGCGCTGCGCACTCCACAGAAGCATTTCACACTTCCTCTGGGCGCTGTGCGTTTGGCCATTTTTTCCCATATTCGTTCTTCAGCGTTCCTAATACCTCCTCAGCCTCAAAACAAGTAAGTATCCTCTTCAAAACATGATTTTCCCTCTCCTCAAAGTTATTTCCTCAATGTTTGAAGAATGAAACCAAGATTGGTGTTAGTCTCACATTCAAAACCCTAGTTTTTCTCCTAAACCTTGACTTTTGCAAACAAGCTTCCCATTCCCAAAAATACCTAATCAATACCCTATATCCCCTTTCAAAGCCCTCTATCCCTACACCCATCAGACTCCCATCTACCTTTCCCTTTTCTTTTTTCCTTCCTAAACACTTACATTCCCCTACAATTTATTTAAGGGTTTCATAACAAAGACATCATGGCTGATGAAGGATATAGGCCACACAGTGAAGAAGAGGGATCAGACAGAGAGGGAAACATAGAGTAAAGAAGGCCACATAAAGGAGGGAAAATCCACAAGTTTGAGCCCACAGATCTCAAAGAGCTCCTAGCTTTTCCTATGGTAGTGACATCCTTCAAATGGTTAGGGTGTTTTGAGTTTTGTGAGCAGGTCCAAGTAGTCCAGTACCACCCTAAGTTGACTAGGCTTTTCATAACAAAAATTCAAGATAACCAAGTCACTCTTGCAGGAATAACCTTGACATTGTCTACTGCCATCATATTAGTTGCCACCGGGATTCTAGAAGTTGGGGAAAAATGATTCAAGCAGGGTGAAATAGAAGCACATTTTTATGAACCATACATCAAACCTAGGTACAAAAGTGAAAGAAAAGGCTATTTCCCTTTCTCATACCTCCTTGATAGATATGCATCTATGATGAAGATTATAATGAATTATTTTTCATGTGAGGGTAGGTTCTCTAGGGTCTATTCTTTCCACATCCGGTTACTTATGCATTTCGCTAGGGTTAAAATGGTCAATATACCCTACTATATTTTCAGGAGTGTTGAGAAGATGGTTTACATTGTCCAAAAAAGAGAATACAAAGATCAAATGAAAAGTTTATTTTACCATTCCCTCATAAAGATCATAGTTCTTTATCACCTTAAAGAACTTTACATTGCATGGAGTACATTTTTAGCTAACCCCATTTTCACTCAAGTTTCCACTCAAAATGTTCAAGACATTCCATAATCATCTTATCCACCATCACCCCCATTATCACCATTCCATGGACCTATTCTTTCATCTGACAGGAAAGAGGACAGTGACAAAGAACAAAGTGATCAGGGTCAAAGCAGCAAGCCTGGAGGGACCAATTTAGGTACTATGGTGCACACCTATCAGAGAGGAAATAGGTAATTGTTTGCCACACAGATTGTGGGAGGGGCCTTGCTCTCTTCATCAGCAAAGCAAGTACAAAAAGGAAAGGAAAAAAATGGTTGAAATAGAAATGTAAAAATAAGAAGAAGACCCCGATGAAACTGAGCAAGATTTTACTTAGTGGACTTAGATGAGGAAGATGAAAAGGAAAACACGAAAATGATCCTCAAAGAGAAAGAGGCATTGATAGGTGAGTTGCAGGTTATTCTACAAAGAGAAAAACACATTATATCTTATTATGAACAAGAAAATAGGCAAATGGAGACCAAGCATGAGCTTATGGAAGTTCAGCTCATCAAAGCTAAAAGGGAAGCTGAAAAGACTAAAGTACAACTTGAGGAAGCCTATGGTGACTATGGTGAGCCCATGGAGGAAAAAATTCCCATGAGGAGGCCTAGGACTAGAGGTCTAAAGTGAGCTTTGGAGCTTGAAAGAGAAAAAGAAGCTCAACTTGCCAACCAACTCAGCTTAAATGAACAATTTGGCTTAATGATGAATGAGAACTAGAAATATTGGCTTGAGAGGGCTAACAGTCATCTTGAGGACCTATTAGATAAAGCTAATAGAGATACAGAGGTTCAAAGAAGAATGGCCAAATACTATGCCATGAGAAACAAAATTGCTAGAGCCAAGCTCAAAAGGGCTCATGCAAAAATTGAGGCCTTAACTCATCAGAAGGAGAAGGACAAGCTTGACCTGTTGGTGGAGGCTTCTCTCCATGCTTAGTCACCTTTAGCATCAGCTATGTCAAACATTTTTGAATACCCTGAACTCAGTTTTTTCCTTTTGGCGTTTCTCGTTTTGGGGCATATTTTGGTGGAATGGCCACCACCATTGGATTTAGAAGACCATTTACACTCAAGAAAACCATGTTTCCAGATTTGAAAGTCAAAACTACTAGGTGGAAAAGGAAAAAAAATCACCTAAAAATCATGTCTTTGCCTATTTTCTAAGCCAGGCGCTGCGTGTTTGAGCAGTCTTGGGAGATTGCATTTTTGGAGGGGAAAATCAAGCTCAATTTCGAAACTAGATAGGATAAGCTTTCCAATGAGCTATCCTGAGCTAGATTTGGAAATCGGGAAGGCAATCAAAACTCACCCTAAATATGGCACTATGCACTTCCTTCAGATGCTGCGCATTTGACATTGGTGCTGTGCACTTGACAGGCAACCAAAATTTTCATTGTTTCTCTCAGAAAATACTTTTCAGCTGTGGGATTTTGATTTTTCACTGATGTAATTCATAATGATGATGTAATAAAAGTGTGTTTTTTTTACCTAGGCTAGATACATCAGATGAATGGCCTAAGTGGCATGTAATGAATTAGTTTGCTTCATATTAGGGATGATTCAGTTTGACCACCCTAGTCTTTAGCTATCAGTTCAGTATTTTGTGCAACTATTCCTCCTCTCATGGATTCAAACCCTGAGGCTAGGATTAGTTTTTTGAGGCCTATATCATGTATTTTCTCAGTCATTTTTTGGGTTGGATTCAATGTGGATGCTCAGAGCTTGATTGTACATCTTTGTAAGCAGTTTGGCAGGAAATTAATAAGAATTGCATCTATTTTTATGGGATCCCTGTGGTATGGAGTTTTAGTACAGTTTCTTCTTCAGTGAGTATATGTTTATATGTTTTATTTATGACATCAATCATTGCATTGCTTCTAGTTGAATGTTTTCAAGTTTGATAGGTAGAAACCATTGCATCAGTGCTCTACCTTGGGAAACCATTCACCATTTCATGTTTTCTGCAGTCCAGGAAGGATCCATGATTGTCACATGCCCTTCTTGCTTCTCACCAATCTTAAACATCTCACCTCATCAAGCTCTAAAGTGTTAAAGCCTATGCCTACCCTGCCCCATAGAACATCCTGCATTTCTGACCTAATTTCCTAGACATAAATTGCCAAGCTCCTCCTGATTCGGCAAAAACCTCCACAAAATCCAATCAAAACTTTCAAGATACTATACCTAGCCTAAAATCCTTTACCTGATCCAGTCATCTTGATTGAGATCCTTACGGAGAGAGCCCTCTCTCGGCCTAATAGGGCTAGCTACTTGGCTAATCTTGGTTTGTGGTTACCTTGGCATTGCCTCCCTTCAGCTTGAGGTCAATCTAGGTGATAGCAGTAACCATAGCCCTTACAATATATAATATAATTTAGGTAGAAGTATTCATGAAAATCCATTTTACTTGCACATGTATCCCTTTGATATTCTCCTCCTTATATATTTTTAGCCTTTTTCAATACCTTGGACCAAAAAAATACTTAGAGCCTGTGGTATTCTTGGACGGGATCAAGTAACTGTTATTCCGTTCAATATTGTGGGCTAATACCATGGTATGGACCCTTGGTATTCTTTCAACTCAATTTCCCTTAATTTTCTATCCCATACATGCTTTTCCTCTTGTGAAAGTGCGTGCATACGTATATGCTCCTTCTTTTTTGTGAACCTGCTTGTATACACTACTTCGACTAGGTGAACTCGCATATACAACTTAAAATAAATTAAAACATTTCTTTTCTTCAATTGCTTGATTCTAATATGTAGTCCTTTTTCCCATCATCCTATTCTTTTGTACCATTACCCTGTTACCTCTGAATTCACCTGTTACAATGTGAGTTTCCCTTTATCAAATCTGAATTGACCTGTGAGTTGGTTGCCATCAAGGACAACACATGTACCATAATGCCAACAGTCTCCCCCTTTGGACTTGATGGCAACCATGTGTTGATCACTTCAATCTGTAGAACCTGTTAGATATATCAAGAAATACCAAGATACTCTCCCCCTTTAACATTAAGGGTGAAGGGAGGACCAAGATATTCTCCCCCCTATGAGATACACTATGTTGTCCATGCTCCCCCTAAGTACATGTAGAGTCTGTAGAGATAATTAAAAAAAAAAAATAACATGACTTTACAACTCAACAATGTGAGTATGACTTTCCTATCACCAATGACCCATACATACATCAATCACCCAACCAAGTGGGGATATACTAAATGTTCATACATGACTAAAAAATTTCAATTATTACATCATCCTTCCCATGCATAGTAGGGGTACAAATTACATCATATGTCCAAAATGACTCATTAATAGACTATGACTGAAAGAGGCATATTATTACACCATAGGTCTTTACATGACCTTTACAACAAATAATATGAATATCTGAAACCATAGCTGAATTTAGAAACCATGATGCCAACAATGCATAAAGCTTTTGAAGGCTAATTCTCCCCCTAAACCTGTGCTACCTATGCATTGTCAAAAAATCATTCATCAAGGCATCTTCATTAGTCAAATAAATAACAATTAACAAAGCATATTAGTGGACTGTAACCATTAATATTAGACTGAACACCCATGTTAGAAACTAATTTTGAGTCTAGCCCACTATTTTTCTATCAGAAAAAAATATATGCCCCTGCAACGACAAAAATCACGTATATATGTGACTCTTCTTCATGAAACCCACGTATAGGAAACATTCCTCTGAAAACTAGATTTAACAATAGGATGATGAAGAAACTACTCCCAACTTTTGTCTGAAATATCCAAATGCTTCTCTGGGAAGCGGTTTGGTAAATATATCAGAAACCTGTTATTTGAAGGGAACATACTCTAATTTAACCTTTTGATCAAGCACTTGTTCTCGTAGAAAATGGTACTTAATGGGTATGTGCTTGGTCTTGGAGTGCATGACTAGATTTTTTGAAATACTAATGGCACTTGTATTATCACATAGAATGGAGGTGGGTGGAGAACATGTGATTTTAATATCTTGCAATGTTTGCATCATCCAAATTAGTTGTGTGTAGCAATATGCAGCAACCACATATTCTTCTTCAATTGTAGATAAGGCAATCAAACTTTTTTTCTTGTTGAACCAAGACACTAATCGTGATCCCATATAGAATGAAACTCCACTAGTGCTTTTTTGATCATCAATATTTCCTGCCCAATCCGCATTTGTATATGGATGAAGAGTGAGATACATATCTTTAAGATACCATTGACCAAATTATTGAGTTCCTTGGAGATATTTAAATATTCTTTTTACAACATGAAGATGTGATTCCTTAGGATTGGCTTGGAACCTTCCAACAATTCCTACTACATGCATGATATTTGGTTTGGTACCTGTTAGATAAGGTAGACTTCCAATCAGAGATCTATATGCTGGTTGATTCACTATAGGTGATTCATCGTTAGAACTAAGACTACATCCTATTACCATTGGAGTACATACTTGGTTAGAATCTTCCATTCCGTACTTCTTCACAATCTTCTTGAGATATTTAGTTTGTGAAAGAAAAATTCCATCTTTTGTTTGTTGTACTTGTAGACCAAGAAAATAAGTTAGTTCACCAAGTAAAGACATTTCAAATTCTTATTGCATAACAGAAGAAAAGTTCTAACTCATAGATTCTTCATTGCTGCCAAAGATGATATTATCAACATAAGCAACGATAATTAGAAGTTTATCATTCTCAATCTTTGTGTATAAGTTGTTTTCTGTAGATCCTTTTGTGAAACCTTATTGTTGTAGATATTTTTCAAGACAATAATACCAAGCCCTTGGAGCTTGTTTCAGTCCATATAGAGCCTTTTTGAGCTTGCATACAATCTTTGCATCATTTCCTAGAACGAATCCTTCTGGTTGTTCAATATAAACTTCTCCTTCTAAATATCCATTAAGAAATGCATATTTTACATCCATTTGATACACTTTGAATTTTTGAAAACTTGAAAGAGCAAGAAACATTCTTATGGCTTCAACTCTGGCAACAGGTGCAAATTTTTCTTCAAAGTATATACCTTCTTATTGAGCATACCCTTTACAAACAAGTTTTGCTTTGTTTCTAATAACCACTCCATTTTCATTCAACTTATGCTTGAATATCTCTTTTGTTCCTATAACATTTTTATCATGAGGTTTAGGAACTAATTCCCAAGTATCATTCTTTTCAATTTGGTCAAGTTCTTCATCCATGGCCTTAACCAAATAGTCATCTTTCTTAGCTTTATTAACATTCTGTGGTTCTATGGAGGATAGTAGTGCTAGATAACTGGAAGTTCTTGCAAGCATTCTTCTTGCTTGTACTCCAGACCCTTTTTCTCCTAGAATTTGTGATTCTAGATGATTCTTTTGAACATACTTGGATGGAGCCTTTTCCCTGTCAGTTGTATCTTCTTCTGATGCTTCATTGGTTTCTTCCTCTATATCATTTTGATTTGATATGGGAAAGAATTCACAGTCTTCCTCATTGTCATCTTCCTTTGTTGATTTTACCTGTTCCAGATTTATGCATGCTTCATGTATTACAACATCATTGCATTCAACAATTTTTCGAAGTCTCTTATTATAACATTTGTATCCTTTACTTCTAGATGAATAACCAAGAAGTATTCCTTTGTCTACTTTGGGTTCAAACTTACTAAGTTTTTCATCAGTCCTTTTGATGAAACATTTGCTTCCAAAAACTCTGAAGTGTTTTATAGTAGGAGGCTTACCATGCCAAAGTTCATATGGATTTCGATTACTATTTACCCGAACATGAGCTTTGTTAAGAATATTTACAGCAGTATGTGCAGCGTCACCACAGAAGGTGGAAAGAGTTCCAGATTCATCAAGCATAGCTCGATCCATTTGTTGAACTATTCTATTCATTCTTTCCACCATGCCATTTTGTTGAGGAGTTCTGGCAACAGAGAATTGTCTTTTTATTCCATGTTGTTCACAAAATTCAAAACATTCATCTGATATGAATTCTCCTCCTCGATCAAATCTGAGACATTTGATGTTTAAATCTAATTCAATTTAAACTAAATCTTTGAAGGCTTTAAACTTTTCAAATGCTTTATCTTTATGCTTTAGTAAACCAATCCAGCACATTCTAGAAAAATCATCAATGAATAAAATGAAATATTCTTCTCCACGAGGTGACTTTTTCCTTGTTGGCCCACACAAATCAGTATGAATGAGTTGAAGAGGATTACTTGCTGATCCTTCTTTGACATTGAAATGAACTATAGTTTGCTTACTGAATTGACATGGTTTTCAGATGGTATTTTCTGGGATGATGATATCTGGAAGATCACGAACCACCTTGAGCCTACATGCTTTTCTTATTTGAGAAAAGCTTAGATGATCCAATATTTTGTGCCATAACCAGTTCTCTTATGTTTTTCTTATATAGCATTGTTCTTGACCTCCTTTTAGTATATAGATATTGTTAGGAATTCTTGTACCTTTGATTATGGTCTTTCCTGTGTCAAGCTCACGAACCACACATTCTTTTGATCGAAATAAAAATTCATTTCCTTTATCACACATTTGACTAACACTCAACAAGATATGATTTAAACCATAAACATACATAACACTTCCAACTTTAACCTTTTATTTTAAATAAACAAAACCCTTACCCTTAATGACAGTGGGTGTGTCATTTCCAAAAGAGACATTATGTCCCTTTTCTAAAGCTTTGTAAGAAACGAGTTTATCTTTATCACCTGTCATGTTTTTAGAGCATTCGCTATCAATGTACCACTAGTTTTCTTGTCCTTCTGCAAATAGAGCTATGTTGCATCTTTCTGACTAAAATTCATTCCTTTTCCATACCTTGGAATTTGATGATGCTTGTTCCTTTTGTATTGTTGGCTGAAATTTTCTCATGCATTCAAATTCTTCGTGACCAAAGTTATTGCAAAATGAACATTCCATTTCATTTTCAAGAAGAGAAAAGTTATTATAAGAGCTCGTCTTGATTCTTGTCACGCTCCTTTGCTTTCTTGCTTCTCTAGTCATGACACTCTTGTAAGAAACATATTGAGCATCTTTATGACCAAAGTTATGGCATGAGAAACATTTTCTATTAAGGAAAAAATTTATGTGATCATAAAATCTTTTGTTGTTGTTCATCTTTTGATTGGTGCTTCTATTGATGTTCACCCTTGGAGTAAAATGAGCATGATTTACCTAGGGAGTACCTTTATGCTTTTGATGAGGATTGACGCATTATTCATTGGTTTTTACTGCATCAAGATAGCTTCTAGTGCTGACTGAAGGCTATTCTAGTTGGGTATCCAAGACTAGTCTTTATAAGTGGAGAACGCTGAACCTTGATGATTTCATCTAAGGTTTCTGATCCTTTAGAAAATATAATATTAAGATTCTTCTCAACTTCTTTTCTTAGACCCACCACTTCACATTCTAATTTTTCATTGTGCTTTTCTATTTCAGTCAGTTGATGTGTAAAAGTGTCTATGACCATATTCTTTTCTTCCAAACAAATTTAAGTAGTGATTTTTTCAAGAAAATCAGCTTCCTCTTCTAAGGCATCCATAAAATCATCATTGTCATAAGCCATGAGTAGTATAAAATCTTGTTCGGATTCATCTTCATCGCTATTAGACAAGCCATCACTATCTTCATGAGTATAATAACTTCTTCTATTAACAAACTGTTTTCTATTACCTTTTGCAGAATCCTTTCCTTTTTCATGATTATCTTTATCGGGATATTTAGCAACATAATGGCCAAGTCTACCACAAGCAAAACATTTGAATGGAAGCTTACCTATGAATCTTTTGGAACCCCGTTGAAGCTTCTTTACAAAGTTTACCTCATCTTCTTCTAAAATATATCCTGTTTCCTTGAGACATTCCTTTTCTTTTCCCTTGCTAAAGCTTTGAAAGCATCTTCTCTAATATCTGATGGACCTCCTTTCCTTATTTCAAAGGTAGTTAAAATTCCATGAAGTTGAACAAAAGTAATAGATTGAAGATCTTTCTTCTCTTCTATGGAAGATACTTTTGACTCAAATTTAGAGGAAAAAGATATCAAAATTTTCTCTACTAAAGTAGCCTCCTTTATTTCTTCACCCAGATTCTTCATACAATTTACAATCTCATCTACGTGTAAAAAGTAACTAGCAATACTTTCATCGCTATGCATATTGAGAGTTTAATACTGAATTCTGAGAGTTTGGAGCTTATCATGTTTTACCTGGGAGTCTCCTTTATAGCTCTGAATGATTTTGTCCCATATTGCTTTGGTTGTGTTGAGTTGCATGACCTTGACGAATTCTGACTCTAATAGAGTTCCTAATAATGCATTGACATATTTGGCATTGTTTTCATATGCTTTCTTTTCTGTTGGATTTGTGGGGATTGCCGTTGGATACTGATATCCTCCTTCCACAATTTTCCAAACATCAGCTCCAAGTGACTGACGATAGGCTTTGGTTCTTATCTTCCAATATGCTAATTTATTTCCATTGAACATTAGTGGTCTGATAGATCCTATACCTTCATGATTATTCATCTTGAGAGATGTCCCTTCAAGTGATCAATCTTCTTCTTAAGGACCTTCTCTGATACCAATTGTTGTGAAAAATGCTGACAGGGAGGGGTGAATTAATATTTTAACTTTTACAATTATGATTTTCCTTTTCAAACAATATATGCTACTTTACTGAAACCAACCAGTGTATCTCCACGACTATAAAGAATGAAACGAGCGTATATGTAACAAACAACTAATTCATAGTCTTTAATTAGAGTGTGATGCATTCAACAATAAATAGATGTAGTAATAACAAAATAAATCAAAACATATAAGCAGAACACATGAAAACCAGGATTTTTTAGGTGGAAACCCAATGTGGGAAAAAACCACCGCTGCTGTTGTCACAGTCTTCAATCTTCTTATAATAAAAAATGTTTACAAATTTGTATTAGTGCAGAATTTTCCAGTACGCAGGCATCTACCCACTGAAGGCTACAACCTTCTCTCATTTTCCAGCTTCTACTGGAAGGGAGCTCCAACCCCATAGCTCTTGTACCCACTGATATGTTTACTAATATGTAGGTACTAGCCTTAAATAGGGTACTACCTTCACTCTTTCTCCAAGGACCACGTCTCATCAAATTTTCATACTTGACCCATCAGTAACATTGAAGCTAAAAAACAATCACCACTACAATAATAGCATATACCAACAATCAGTCAATCTGAATAGTTAGATCACTGTCACCAAAACACTCTGTTGAACCCAAAAAACCTGCATCATCATCCAGAACCAATTGCAACCTCAAAAATCAGATGTCAAAATGTATACGCTACTTCAGTGAAGCCAACTTGCATGTATACGCTACTTCCTTTAACCAAACCTGTGTATACCTCCAAAAATACTGAATCATAAAAACCTCTAAATCAAAATTGTACCAACTAGTAACATTCTGAAGATCTACTTTCAAATTACAGAGTTATAAATGGACAACAGTAAATATCACCCTTCTCACTTAATCAATCAATCAATTAGAATCAATCTCCTTATACATTTAGTTCTACTTTAAAATCTAATGAAGACATCATTGAAAAACTACATTAAAACAACAACATTGATCAGATAGATCATTCATCTCTGAACAACAGGCTTTTCTTTTGCATACACTACTTGGAAGAGTCAAACCGGCATGTATACATGCCTTCACCAAGGTGAACCAACATATAGATATGAAAATAATAACTTATAACTTCACAACTATTCCAAACTTCAATCATACCTAGATCATAACATTTACAAGATAAAACATGCGATAGCATTTAGATCTAGCCCAACAATTATCATATCATACAATGATAAGTCATTTTAGGTTTCATGATCTTGAACCAACATTGTATCCAAAGGTCCACAAGGTATTTTAGATCATATCATAACCATAGCCCTTACAACACAAAATATACTTGATATAGAAGTATTCGTGAAAAACCCTTTTACTTGCACACATATCCCTTTGATCTTCTCCTCCTTATATAGTTTTAGACTTTTTCAATACCTCAGACCAAAACAACACTTAGAGCTTGTGGTTTACTTGGACGGGATCAAGTAACCATCTTTCCACTCAATATTGTGGGCTAATGCCATGGTATGTACCCTTGGTATTATTTCACCTTAATTTTCCTTAATTTTCTATCCCATATGCGCTTTTCCTCTTGTTAAAGTGCGTGAATATGTATATGCTCTTTTTGTTTTGTGAGCTTGCTTGTATATGCTACTTAGACTAGGTGAACCCACGTATACAACTTAAAATAACTTTAAACATTCTTTTTCTTCAATTGCTTGATTTTGATCTGTAGTCCTTTGTCCCATCATCCTGTTCTTTTGTACCATTACCCTGTTACCTCTGAATTGACCTATTACAATGTGAGTTTCCCTTTATCAAATCTGAACTAACCTGTGAGTGGGTTGCCATCAAGGAAAACACCTGTACCATAATGCCAACAATTACATCCTTTCCCAGTTGACCTAAATTTTTGGGGCTACAAATCACATCCTCCCAAATTGGTTGAACTTCCATCACCCTCTTCCACTAAGATTGTAGAAGCAGGACTTTCAGCTAGTTTGATCCCATCAATTTTTAAAATGTATTCAGCCCCACAAATCCCTAAAACATTCTTGTTATACTAACCCTTTGTTTGACTAGATGAATCTCCTTGAACACATGAATCATTTTTCATGATATCATAAGAAACACTGGCTAGGACATTGATTTTCCTTGTAGATCCCCTTCTCATTTGATGGCCTTCCATGTTAGATGGTTGACCATTTTTTATATCATTGAAACTAGATAGAAACTTAGTCTTCTTACATTCAGTTTCAATCTTACCTAGGGAATTACATCTTCCCTTCTTAGAAACTCCATTGCATATTCCTCTTCCACTATGTAACTGAAACTCATCTTCTTTTATAGAAGAAGTTCTAGAACACCTCATTGAAGAGAAATCTTCAAGCTCTGTACCTCTTACTTTCTCAAGTAAGTTAGGTTTCTCTCCATTTTCCAATTCTACTTGTTTCTCACCCATTGATGATGCATTTGAGATATTCAACACTAAACAATAGAAGCATGGATAACCACCTTATCTTATGATCATATGCATCTTTTTTCCAGTTGGATTCAAACACCCAACACCCCCCACATAACATAGCCTCAGACACCTTCCTTAGCTTATGAATTCTATTTTTTTGCCAACAATATTTAAACCCCCAAACCTATTGGCTAGAAATCCTCCCCCAACCAAACAACACTTCAAGAACCAACCAATTCTACAGTTTGTATCAAAATTCTAATATTCAATTGTGAATAATTTTGTTTCCTGTGACTGAAACATAGTAACCTTGAACAATTATGTAGAGAATATATACATAAATATTTTTTCTGCTTGAGGACGCGCATAGCCCATGCTTTGATAGCATTCTGAGAACGACTGACTCGGGTATTCTTGAGTTTCTCACATCACCTCTCTTGTTCATTTACCCCAACCAAAAAATAAATCACACAGTAGATTCCATCACAACTACTTAGTCAGTTCTCATCACTCCATAATCTTTTCCACAGTCGAACTATACAATGCACCATTTGTGTCTAGGATAGAGTGTTAAGGCTCCCCTCTCGCAGCCCTACTCTATTTTTTTGTTAACGAAATGTTCTCGGTTTGGTTACCCCACTAATCCTCCTTGGCCATACCTTCTGAAATTTAAATGTAGTGGGAAAATGAAATTCCAAATGAGTCAAAATAATTTTAACTGAAGGCCCCAAAAATTTTACCATAATGTAAAAACATATTATTTGAATATAACAAATATTTTAATTTTTTTTTAAGTTAGCAAATGTTTTAATTTTTTTCAAAAAGAAATGTAATTGAATTTGCAAGCCATTTTGTCTTCTCATTTTTATTTTTTATTTTTTTCATTGTATATGATGAGTATAGATTAATTTTAACTCTGGACTAAGAGGTTTCAAATCTCTTTCACCTCTAAAAGAGAGGTTTTCACCTTAAGAGATTTGATCCCTCCATCTTGGTGCTTGGTAGATCCAGAGTTATGATGGATCTAGTTTGGTTTAGTTATTAATTATCATTATCATTATAATTTTATTTTATTTTTTATTCTTTTATGTAATCAGAATGTTAAAGAGGACATTACAATATCTCTACCATGGGAGAGGAATTCAATACTGGAGAAACCCTATAGGGCCATGGAAAAATTGTAGGTAGATAAAGGGGTGTGGTGTTTGATACTAGAATTAGGCATCGTTTTGATGAAGAGTGTATGGGCTCTAGACAATGTCAGGCTCTCATATCCTTGCCAAAATGAAAACTCAAATTAAATGATAACCATGAAATTTTTATTCACATGATGTATATTTTTTAAGTACAAATATGGTCGTCATGATAAACCCTTTGAATACACATAACTACTCATCAAATATGTTTTTAAGATAAGATGTTGGTTTCTTACTATCATACCCACATGAAGGAGGAGGAGTTGGTGGATTATGCATTGGAGGAGGGGGTTTTCATCAAATTTGGGCTATTCATAAGGATTTTATCCATTCTCATTTGGAGGTTAGATCCAAAGGTCACCATGTCTCAGTTTTTGGACCTGCCAAGTCTTTAGAAAGAAAAGTTAAGAATTTGATAGGTTAGTCAGCTAGCAATTCAGAGGCGCTAACCCCTCATCCAATTTCACATTGTTTGGGTCCTCTATTTTTGGCTAGCCCAGGGCTTGAGGCCAATTTTCAGGGGATACAAAAACCTTCTTAGGGTTCTCTAGCTCTGATTTTGGTTTCCCTTTCACCCTAGAGATCAGAGAAATACATACAATGTGTTATGATTTTCTTACGGTTTTCATAAGTTTCAAAAGTTATGACTTTCTTCGGTTTTTTTTTCCTTGTCCTTTGTCTCAAGTGCCATTGGCCTCACCCTCCTTTGAAAAACTTGTGAAGGAGAGCCTTACCTCGATGGTGAAGGAAGGTCAAACTGATGTTGATAATGGTGTTGGGGTTTTTTAGGAGAAACCCTCTTATGGACAAGAAAGAGTTGTGATTCAAAAGGTGTCTAAGAAAGCAAGGAAGAGGAGAAGAAACCATAGTCTCAAGAAGAATAATAGGTTCCTCCTTTATTTGATGCTGGGAATTGATGTCACTTGAATTTGAGTAAGAGTTCTAAAATTTAAGTCCTCTACCCTAAAAGCGTGGGTGAACACGAAAATCTATCACATTGTCAAATGTCTCCTAGATGTGTCTATTCTAGCCCGAGGTTGGATTAATTTGTGTTTCCAAGACATGACACTTTTTTGTTGATTGTTGAAGACTCCAACCTTGTTGAGGATTCCAACCATATTTCTTGACTGTTGAAGTCTCTATATGGTTTGAAGTAGCCCCACAAGGACTAGTATGAAAACATTAACCATTTTTTTTCAATCTTGGATTCAAACATTATGAATATGGTCATGATATATATGTATTACGTGATCATGGTGATATTTTGTATGTATTTCTACATATATTGATGATTCAATTATAACCAACAATAAGCTTGATTTAATTCTTAGATTGAAGAAATTATTTACTATCACTTTTGAAATCAAATCTTGGGCTTATGCACTACTTTTTTACTCATCAAGTTTTAACTCTATCTAATGATTTATTTCTTTCTCAATCTAAAAATGTAATGGATTTGTTGAAATATTTTGAGATGGACAATTGTAATCGATATGGCACCCCTCTTCAATTAGGTGTCGAGTTGACTAAAGATTGTTTATTTCTCAAATTCAATGCCACTCTTTATTGATAGTTGGATGGTAGCCTTATATATTTAAATCATAGTCGATGTAACATTTCTTTTGTTGTCATTTTGATGTACTGGTTTATGCTAGATCCACGTGAAAGCCACCAAAAAGCGTCAAACAATATTTTTCATTATCTCAAGGGTTACTCTCACATTAGCATTAAGTATTGTCACAATTTTGATTCATTCATCATATTCATTGAATTCAACTGGGCAAGTCACAATGATGATTGCAAGCCAACCTTTGGCTATGTGTTTCACCTCACTTATGGACCATTGATCTCGTCATGTAAGAAACAAAAGTAGTCTCTTTTTTAATCATAGAAGCCAAGTGTCATGGTGTAGTAAATGTATGTCCATAGGCAATCTGAATTCAATAACTCCTAGGAGAGCTTAGGCTTCCTATTGAAACCTTGATAACTATTTATTGTGATAATCAAAGTGTAATTCAAGTTCTTGAAATCATTGTTGCATGAAGAAAGATGAAGCATAAAGAACAATATAAACCCTCTTTGAGGGATTTTAGGCCTCCATCTAGGATAATGGTTCCATTACAAGGTTTTCCACATCATATATGGGAGCTAGGGCTTATATCTTTGCCAAGGAATGAAAAATGGACTTAAGCCTAAAACAGGTCTTTCACATGTTTAATGTCCATGAACAAGATATTAGAATGGTAATAAGGGCACAATTAGTATTTTTTACATAATAAGAATGGGGTTTATGGCCTCTATGATGGATAAGGAAGGAAAACAAGATCCTTAATCCTTAAACAAAACTTTTATAGTTCAATGGATGTGAATAAGGCCTCAAACCACCACACATATTCTATCTAAGATATATCTAGACTTCAAGTGCATTATGGGTGCTATTTGAAGGTTTTGTGTGTCATAGTTGGGTCCTAAGGCCTCTAAGTTTGGCCTCAATATCATTAGGAGGTTTTTTGCACCAAGTATGGAACTTGGAGCCTTAACCATGGTAAAGGAATGATCATAATGTACTTGGATTACATTTGAATCTTCCCATGATCAATTTTCTTAAACAAGTATTTGAATTGCCACACAAGACATCTCTAGGGGATATTTGGCCTCTATGGGTAATATTTGTCACCATTGGTATGGTTTAAATAATAAGAATTGGCCTTGGGGAACGTAATATGTAAAGGGGAGGTATGTTATTCTACATAAAGAGCCACAAAATTTTTTAGTATATGGTTTTCTAATAATAGTGCTTGCACATTCTAAGAATGTCAATGGACTATTAGAATTTGCGCACATTTTTGTAATGCATGTATCTATATAATTATCTATAGAATAATAATTGCAATTTTCCATTTTTGGAGTGACACAATTAAAATGACTAGCATAAATGACTAATTCATACATTTGTCGTACTTGTTAGTTGGTAATATTTTTATGTTAATTATATATATGGTAATAGTATTTTTTTATGTTAATTATTTGTAATTTTGTAACTTATTATCTAGTCATATATTTTAGTCTTGGGCTAAACTAGTCATTTAAGTTAGTCGCTTTTAGTTGGGTCACTTATTATCTGGTTGTATATTTTATCCCTAGACAAAATCAGTCATTTTATTGGGTCCCTATAATACTAGTGTATCCCCCTCATTGTCATTGTTAGTGTAGACCCCTATTGTTATTGTTGTGCCCCATAGAAGCCCAATATTCTTATTATTGTGCCCTTATATTATTATTGTTATGTAAGATCTGATTATATTGTGGCCCCTTAAACTCCTATATATACTAAGGAGGTCTTATCATTTGTATCATCCAAGAATTGTTCATTTATGTAATGTAAAGGAGATTTCTCCCTCGAAGAGGATAATTTTTAACTCGTTGATCTATCTTTTCTTCTTCTTTGTGAGCTGGTTGCATAACATTTGGTATTGGAGCTTTGGATTCTAGGGTTTCACTGCTACAAACAGGTCATCTTGGAATTTTCGCTATAAATATTTTGTACGAATGTTCAAAAGTTGAAATTGTGACCACATGGAGGCAATATCTTGATGAACTTCTTGTAAAAATTTCAGATCTTGGTTCGCTATATTTTCTATGATATGGTCCGAAGATGTTAGGGTTTTTGGATGCTTTATAATTCAGTCTAGAAAAGGTGACCTTGGGAGAATCATCATAACTTCCTCTATAAGAATCAGATTTAAATTTCGTAAAAATTGACTGAAATTTCACAGACTGTAGTTTTTCTTGTATCATTTTTAGGGCTGAAGGTTGAATTAGTGACACATGGCATTCCTTACAAGTTTTCTCTACTAAACCAATCCATAATCAAGCCATCATGGGAGATTAGGTATAACATTAACCTGAAGAATATGGTTTTGGTATGACTTGTGGCATTGGAAATAGGAATTAGAGGGATAGGATTTATAGGGAAACAATTTCAATATTGAGCTCCTAAAAAACAAGAAAAATGTGTATTTTTTTAGCTTTTGCATAACGTTTGTTTGAAAAATCAGTTTGAAGTGATTCAAAAGGCATAGTGAAACATAGATATCATTATTTGATTCTAAAATTCCTCTAAAAAAAATGGATACACCTAGTAAGGAACCAAAAATATATTCTATGATGCATGAAGAAGAGGAAGAAATGCAACATGATGGATCAAAATTACGAGACCAAGTGCAACAAATATATCTCTCGCAAAAAGTAACAAAAAATAAATTGGAAGCCATGATGAATGTTAATATAGATGGTATAAAAAGGGACATGGGAGTTTTGAATTATGTTTTTAAAAAAAGCATGGAAGCAATGATTAATTTCAAGATAGAAGGGTTGAAGGAAGGTTTGGTAAAGTTGCTAGAAGAAAGGCTTCCTAGTGGTGACAAGGTAATCGATGAAAATCATGATGAGGACAAAAGGAATATGAATTATGATTTTATAGACTCCAACGATGGGTTTAAGAAGCACCACATTCCAAATATCGATATGAGGAAGTTTGATGGCAAAGATATGGTAACATGGATACTACATATGGAGCAATAGTTTGATCTCCATGATGTGCAACACACATATAAGGTACGCATTGCACCTTTATATTTAGAACCCAATCATTTTGTATGGTATCAATGGATTTCTTCTCGTAAACCACTTGTCACCTGGTCAATTTTTACGAAGGAAATGATAGCACATTATGAGGATACGAAGAGCAACACCTTCCTTATCCAATTGATAGATCTCAAATAAAATGGTTCAATAGTAGAGCACATTGAGGACTTCCAAAAATTGAATATCAAGGTAACTGATATTACAGAGGAGCATAATATTGATGTATTCATAAGGACTCTAAAGGATAACATCCAACATGAGGTTCGTTTTTGGGAACCTGAGTCATTGGAGAAGGCAGTTAGGGTGGCAAGAAAATTTGAAAGAAAAATTATGGAAACAAGAAAGTCTACCACTCACAACTATAAATATGGAAGTGTTGTTGCTCCTAGCATTCCACAACCTACAATATTGACACCAAAACAATTCGAGGAAAAAATCTAAAAAGGGCTTTATCACATTTGTGATAACAAGTACACTAAAGGTCATAAGTGCACTAAGAAGAAAAAATTCTAAATAGATTGTGAAGAGGAGGAAGAAAAGGAATAAGAAACATCAAAATTGGAGGATATACACCAAGAATCAAACCCAGAGAAAGAATAAATGAAACTGACATATCTTGTAGTGCATTAGAAGGAACTACCGCTCCTCAAAATCTCAATATAGAGGGATATATCAAGAAGAAAATTGTAATAGCATTGATTGATTCAGGTAGTACCCATAATTTTGTTCATTGTAAAATAGCCAAGGAACTAAATTGATTCATATATCCAACACTAGAGTGTCAAGTGATGGTTGAAAATGGAGGAACTATATTCTACTATAGAAAGTTCCATAATATTAAGCTAACCATGGTGGAATATGTATTGAATAGTCCAATGCTTTCCATTCCAATGGGTGGTGCTGATATTGTACTAGGATTCCAATGCTTACAATCTTTGGGGACAATATATTTTAATTTCCAATAAATTTTCTTGAATTTTTTGGAAAGGAAAGGAAGTTGAATTAAGGGGTATAATAGGGAAAATAGGAAATATAATTAGCTCTAATGTAATGCCAAAGCTTATGAAGAAAGAACAATGGGGCGTAATTGCACTATAATTCTGACTAGAGGTTCAAACACCAAAATCATTTATATCTCTAGATCTATAAAAAGCCTTGGAAAATCATTCCAAGGCAGTTGAGGCTTCTAAATGCCTCCCATCTATTTGTGATCATGATAATGATATTCATTTTATTCCAGGAAGTGTTCCTCCAAACATCATACCTTACAAATATCTAGGCAAAATTTTAGGAATCTCCATAAATTTATATGTATAATAAATGGAAAAATCCCTACGGTACATAGGAAAAATGTAAGGTGATTTTATCAATAATATAATATGTATATATAATATTTTTGGAAAATCTCTAACTAGATTATATTATCTTTAAAATCATGGTGAATCTTTCAGCAAATTATAAAATATTTTAAGATCTTAGCGAATATTTCATTGAATAATAACGACTTTGTAAAGGGCTAACAAAATTCATAATGAGTATTTCTTGTAATGGCTATGAGTCTTGTTGTCTAAAAAATCCCTCAAGCACTGAAATATCTATATTCCTCTGCATGTATTAAAAATAGGGACGATATGAAATAAATGATATAATTGCAAAGCCATGTGACAGTGTACTTAGCATTGACTAGTCACAATGGTTGGGAGATTAGTCATGTACTTTAGTTAGGATTTGTCAATTCAGTTATTGTTTTAATTTTTATATTATAATTATTATGTGTTTATTATAACTTCGTACCAACATACATAATTTTGGTAGGGCAATGTGTGGTATAGTTCGAAGTTAGAGTTTTTGTCATGGCAATGACCTAGGCTCAAATCTTCCTCAGTCGGCTCTAGTAAAAGTAAATACAACAAAGAAAAACATAATTACCTTAGGTATCATGAAACATCTGAAATGTGATTTAAAATATGTGATTGTATGGACCTTATAACAAGCTTCCTTAATGGTATAAATACTAAAACCACCTAATTAAGAAAAAAATAGTTTTTCATAGCTAGGAATGTGATTCACAGATACAAATTCATTTCATTAATAGAAAGCTAGATGAGAGAGAGAAAAAAAAAAATCTCCATGTATGAATGATGGTGATATTTTAGAAAAAAAGGGAGATTTCAAGAGGACCTTGGTGATCATCTTCCAAATCCTAATCTATTTCATGTGTTGTTTAGTTTTCTTGTATTAAATGTCCCAAAAAATTTGGACTGATTAACAATCACAAATTAAGCTACACGGGAGATAAGACAATAATTTGGAAAATTAATCATCCCATTATATACTTCACTTCCAAGAAAAGGGAAGTTCCAATACAATTTCTCCCTTTTATTATTTGAGGAATTCATCCCATCAAACATTGCACTTAGAATGACATTCTAATGTACAATTTTGAGAAAGTTATGTTGTACCACTATTAAAATGAGAATATATAATATATATATATATATATATATATATATTATATATAATATATATATATATATATATATATATATATATATATATATATATATATGTCCTAGATAAGTCAACAATTTTAATAATCTAGAAACATAAGAAATAGATCAAAACATACTTTGTCTACAATTGAATCACCCACAATGCTCTTACTAAAGTTTGAATGAAAATGTAATAGGGTATAGTGCACATTATACATTTGTTTTTCCCTTTCCAATATAAAATCTCAACTCATATATCACTAAAAAATAACCTTAATCTCTTAGGCATACATCCAAGTGAGTGTGTTTTTGTCTATACATATATGTGCATGTCCACATATAAGAAATTTTCTATATGGTACACATCCATATGCAAAATATAGTATAGTGGCATGATGGAGGCTCTGTGACTCCGTGATGTTGTGCCTCGAAGCCTAGGGTAACTTCATGGGTGCCACTATCACTGCACCTTCCTGTCTTCTACCTGCGAACTTCCTTGTGTTATGTTTTGCAATCTAACCCCAAATTTTTCGCGTGGTCATTACCATCCCTTGACCTCCATCTCTACTGCCGGCATGGAACAAGACGTTGTTGACTATTCAGCAGACCCAAATCCCTATGAGGAGATATGGTCTTGCCTTCACACTGTGTCAAGTTTTGGCTCCTTTGGCTCATCGTTCCACCCACTGTCTGCTCAGATTCCTGTCTTGAACCGTTTTGGGCCATCTATGCCCCACTTGCCTCCCTCTGTTGCACTAGATGCCACATCCAATTTGGACTATCCTCCGCCTTCCCCAACAACCCTTAGCCTCATCAGGGCATGCCTTCCACCATCACCCTCATTCGAATCCCCGCTTCCTAACCTTCCTCATACTGTTGTTCCTTCCAACACTCCCTTCTCCTTAGGCCTCTCACAACCTAGGACATCAACCCCACACTTTACCTCTCTAGCTGGATGTGCTATCCCAAACCTTAACTACCCTCCACGTGGTTTCCCCATTCCCTGGGGTTGCTTCAGCACACTTGTCCCAAAACCTATGAGCACTCCTCCATCCCTACAGGCAATTTACCAGGGTATTAGGGGACCCTTTTAGGACTACTCGATGGCACCTAGATCCAACAAGGTCAAGAAAGGAAGGTGCTTAAAAGTGACAAACATGGATAGTAATCTCTCTTTGGGGGAAGACCTTACAGTGGGATAAGTGGTGGACATGGCCAATAGGGTCTTGGTGGGATGTGTTAGAGGGCAGAACTACTCTATGGAGCGACTGCGACTCTAGACCATGGAAATATGGGGTTCACTTCTCAAAGAATTCCCCATGATAATAGTCCTCATGTGGGGATGGTTTTCTCTTAGATTCCATAGGGAGGAGTATACTGATTGGATCCTCAGAGATTTGGGCACATTGAACTTGCACTTGTTCTTCTTAAAATATGGAACCCCCTTTTTTACCCTAAAAAGGAACATCTAGGCACCGAGCCGATTTGGGTTCACCTACCAAGGCTTCCTATGCAATTTTGGTCAAAGGATGTCTTCAAACGCATCGGTAATGCAATGGGAACTTGTCTGGAACATGATAAGACCTTTGAATCCTCCAACAACATGACCATGGCTTGTATAGTGGTTCATCTAGATACAAGGGAAGGGTTGGAGGAGAAGATAACCCTCCACTGGAGGCATTATTCGCGGAGAAAAATACTTGACTGTGAAGGAGTTTCCTTCTGGTGCAGGAGATGCCACAAGGTTGGGCACCTATTCAAAGAATGTCCACTCATCTTGCGATCATCTCCTCCTACTTCTAAGGGTAAGAAGCACCTGTAGACTGAAGACCCAATAGTGGATGAGCAACCCTTACATCTGGATAGTCCATTGGAAGCGGCTGGGGAAATTGTTCATCCATCGTGCTCTACCCAGGTTCTGCCTATCTCCTTGCCCATGACTAGATCTCAGACTATTGCGGCGGCTACTCCATCTATGGGTACTGATCCTCCTCTCTGTTCTTGTACTTTGCATCTTAGTAATTTCATTTTATCTCTGGTTGCTTCTGCATCTATTCCTTGCATGAATACCACTCATATCAATTGTTCACTCAACCCCACTCTAGCTATCTTGTCCACTACACCCTTGGTTGTACACTCTCGAGGAAATTTTGACCCCCTGTATCCTCCTCTACATCTGGACTCACATTCATACAACCTCCAATCTCGTATCCCGGTTCTCCCAGAATCGTTTGGTTTAGATATCTCTTCCACACTTATGGAGCCCAAACCCTCCCAGGGGAGGCCCTCCAAGATTTCTAAAGCCATCAAGCTTGCGGGGGTTGATGTGGCCCTGGGTAGACAGATCACTATTGAAAGGGTCCTTAGAGCATAGGATACCCTTGTGAGGGTTCCCCCATGAAGTGGGTATCTTTTAATTGTAGGGGTTTTGCTAACCCTCCCAAAAAATTAGCTCTAAAGAGGCTTTTGCATTGTGAGCCTTGTGATATAATTTTTCTTCAAAATACCCTTGGTATGGCTGAGTAGATAACCCGAATCCTACAAGAACTGCTATCTGGATGGAGCATTCATACCCTAGATGTCTTAGGGCGTTCAGGGCGTATTTCTCTGGGGTTAAACCCCTGTACCATCAAAACTATTTCTGCTTGGGGTGGACATGGGTTCTTGGGGATGGACATTTTCATTGCAGAGCTGGGTAGGAATCTCCTTATTATTAATATATATCCTCTTAATCATAGCAAACTGGATTTCTGGCATAAGATATTAGGGCACTCCTTGATAGACAAATCTACTATATTAGGTAGAGACCTAAATTTTACCAATGGTCATGAAGAATCCTGGGGACATCATTCTCAGTTGGACCCCCTCTCGGACCAGCTGGAACTGCTACTGGAGCAACACCACCTTATTGATATCCCCATGAACAAAAAATTTCTTACTTGGCACAACAGAAGGACTGGGGATGCAGCACCAGGTAGAAGATTAGATCGTTTTCTCATTCATGAAGACCTGTTAGAATCCTTCACAAATTATAGGCAGTGGGTAGGTTCTGGCAGGATTTTAGATCATTCCTCTATCTATTTGAAGCTGGCAGGTCCATCAAGAAAGCTCAGGTCACCCTTTAAATTCAAATCGACCTAGTTAAAGGACCCTGATTACCTCAAGTTAGTATCAGAGTATTGGAGAGACCATCCACTAACAAATAATCCTTGTGTAGCTGAGGGCTTATGTTGTAATTTGGTGAATATTAAAAGACTCTCTATATTCTAGGAAAAGGGGAAAATGCCAGGGAGGATCAGACTCTCTGTGACATTGAAAGATAGTTGGATGTGGTAACGGATGACCATGGCAGAGATTACACCTCAATTGAAGCTTAAATTCATTTAATGGGCTTGGAAGCCCAGAGATCCAAGATTCTGCTAGATCGGGAAGAGACATGGAGACTCAAAAGCAGAGCGATATGGCTTCAAGATGGGGATGTCAATACTAAGTTCTTTCATAAAGTTTCCAATGGAAGGAGGACCAACAATACCATATGGCAGATGCCCACTGAACATGGGCAGATGACCAATACCCATAATCAACTGGCACAGATGGGAAATATAGACTTGAAGTAGCTCTTTAAAGCCCCTCCAAGTGCAACACTTGCAGAAATTATTCGCATTATGGGGCATTTCCCTAGATTTGTGAAGCGAGATTTTGCGTAGGATTTGATCAAACCCGTAACCATGGGGGAACTAGAGAGTACATTGAAGTGGTTCAATAAGGATAAAAGTATGGGCTCAGATGGATGGTCAGTGGAATTCTATCTAACCTTTTTTGACATCATTGGCCCCAACCTTCTTAGGGTGATTAAGGAATAAAGAACATCTAGGAGTATGTATGAAGCCATAAATACCACTTTCATCACCCTGATTCCCAAGACAGACTCCCCTCAATCTTTCAATGACTTCTAGTCCATCTCTCTCTGCAACTGCCTCTACAAGATTATTGCCAAGATCATCGAAAACTGAATCAAGTTGATCCTATCTGATAACATATCCTCTAAAAAATTTTCCTTTCTCCATAACCGTCAGATCCATGAAGCCATAGGCACGGCCTACAAAGACCTCCATTCCATCAAGTTGAAGAAACTGAAAGGTGTCTTTCTCAAAATAGATCTCTCTAAGGATTTTTATCGAGTCAGTTGGCTTTACATTAGGATGATTTTAACTCACCTGGGCTTCCCTATCCCATCCATTAGATGGATCATGTGTTGCATTACATCTATCTCATTCACTACTCACATAAATGGATCGACCTCCTATTTCTTTCATGCAGAGAGGGGACTTAGATAGGGATGCCCCACTCCCCGTTTCTCTTCTTGATTGTTATGGAAGGATTAAGAAGGCTAATCTCATCATAAAAAAGGGTTGTTAGGCTAATGGGACTCAAGATCACGGATCAATGCACTCTTACTCATTTGTTGTTCGTGGATGATATTTTGATCTTCCTCAATGGCGACATACAAGACTACATTACTCTCTCTGAGGTGATGCGTTTATTTAGCTCAGCAACGGGGATGAAAATAAACAGACCCAAATCCACCATCACCCTTTCAACTTACCCCCCTTAGGAATTCCGTCAAGCATACCAAAAATTTCCCTTCCAGAGATTACAATTGGAGGATGGATTGAAATACCTGGGCTTCCATATAGAATCTCATGGATACAAAATAGCTGATTGGACCTGGTTAGTGGCCAAGGTCGAAATAAGATTGAACAACTAGAGTCATCGACTACTATCTAGAGCAGGATGTATTGTGCTTATAAAATCTTTTCTAGAAGCCACCTCGATCCACTGGATGTCTCTTGCCTAAATTCCTCAAGGTATCTTATCCCAGATTCAAAGGATATGTTGTAATTTATTATGGAAGGGGCATAAGGAAGGGAAACCTTTTGCAGGGGTTAAATGGAGCAGAATTGCAGTCCCAAAAAAATGGGGGGGTTGGGGCCTCAAGGATCTCCCAGCATTCGTACAAGCCCTAGCGGCCAAATTGGACTGACTTATCCTGAAGCACAAAAGCCTATTGATAGAAGTTGTTACCTATAAATACATTTGGCCTCGCAATATCATGGAATGGGTCCAACTACCATCTTGGAACAAACAAGGAATATTGGTGATATGGAAGGTTATCATACAAACTCTCCCCATTATCAAGAGCCGGCTCACTTGGCGAATTGGCAATGGTTCAGTTGTCCGCATCAGGGCTGATCCATGGATTGGATATGGCAACATGAAAAATCTACTTGTGGAACTGATAACATTCATAAATAGAAGAGGTGTGGCCACCATTGCCCATATAGGGGACCAGTTGAATACTTCCATTTATCAACAAGCTTGGATGTTTGCTGATGATCTTGGTATACCCGATTAGTGGAGTATGGAGTGGAGGCACTGCACAAATGCATTAACTGAATCTCATGTGAGGGTCAAGGACGCTGAGGATGAATTTATCTAGGCTCCGACTATGCAGGGTGCTTAAACTCCTAAAGATGGATACCCCATCATCCATGCAGCTCATAAACCCAACTCACTGGAATGCAGGAGGCGTATGTTATGAAACCTCAAAGGGCCACCACACACTCGTCTCCTCATGTGGAATATCATCATGGAAAAGACTCTTACCGGCACTAATCTTATGCAAGTATCTTTCCATGGTCCATCCTGGGGTGTTCTATGTCGACGAGAGGAGGAATCAAACAAAAACGTATTCCTAACTTGCACCATCACACAACAGATCTAGGAACAGGTGCTGCCCATGCTAAATATCTATCAGCAATGGGAAGGGGATTGTATAAAGGATGCTTGGAATAGCTAGTGGATTGTTTCCCGCACCATGAAATCCCAAAACCTCCCATTAATTCTATGTTGGAACATATGGCTTTACAAAAACAATATCATGTTTAACAACAAACACATTAGATGACCTCTTATTGTCTCGAAAATTTGCAATAGTTACATTGAAATTCTGGATGAGGAATAGCCTACCATGATTCGAACAATCATCCCGGAGGTTATAGATCATGCTCATCCCTGGGCATACTTTGACGGCTCTGCACAAGACCAGGGGTGGGGGGGGTGATTCTACGACACTTATCCGAGACATGTTTCTTCATCATCCATATGGATTAGGTGCTGGCATCTATTATACTTTCCATTAAACCAAAACTATCGACAATTACAAGTCTTTGGGGACTCTAAGATTGTCATAAATTGGTTTAATTGCATTACTGCATGCCATGTTCACACTCTCAAGAACATTTTGGATGATGCATTGTTTTTAAAACCACATTTTGATCAGATTTCATGTACTCATATTTACAGGGAGTGCAACAAATTTGTGGATCAGTTTTCTAAATAGGTAATGCACCATCCCAAAGGAGAATGGTTGATACAAGAGGAAAGATAGGGATAGGCCTATCAGTGCTACCATAGGCCATATATAGAATAGGATCAGCAAAGGGTTGATAGGCCCTAATTTATCATGGTCTTTGAGACATCTAAACAGTGACTCATAGATCTGTTTGGCTATTTTTGAAATTTTGTAACATATATGTATATGCATACTGATACATGATGGTTCACCCTTCCTGGGTTTTTTTTACAAGCTTACTATTTTTAGATGATTTCGGTCACTCGTACTGCATATGCCAATGGCATCTACAACATGTAATTTTCCACCATAATAGAAAATTACAATTTTTCCCTAGGGGAAAATATAGTACAGTGGTACATTTATTTCCATTGCACTTAGAAAAGAAAGAAGTTTTAAGCTCTTAATGAAGCTTGCAATAGGTCTATAGGTTCTTTACATTGGATTAGTTTTTGGTTCTCTGTGTTCAAACTACTCAAAAAATTCAATTGACTAGGGTTTAAAGAAGCCTACCATGGAGTCATACAAATTTAATTTTACCTGTACACTCAGAATAAAATCAAGGTGAGCATACGAGTCCAAATATACCAATGAAGTATATGGTCGGTGTTACAGGGAATAGTGTCCACTCGGATGCTGCTATTCCCACTAAGACTGGTAGTTATCTTAGAAACAAACAAGTAAAGTCTACTTTCACTTCCCTTTATGAAAATAGATAGGAGTGGCACAAAGGAGACCAACCTTAGTCTTGCACTCGATTTCCTCTCCTTCCTTTTTTTTCCAAGGAAAAAAACGGTAACCTTTTATTAAAAAATTAATGAAAAGTTACACTAGCAGATGCAATGAAGCATTCCATAAGCTACCCATATGGGCTCGAGTGCAAAGGCACCCCACGCAGCGTTAGAAGACTAACGTGCATAAAGAAAGAAAAGAAAAAGAGAAGAGAGGAGAGAGAAAGAACAAGGCAAAAATCTGAAGTTCGGCAGTGAGCAAAATTCACGCTTCAAGTTTTTCACCCCTTTTTCTTTTCAACCTTTCACCACTCTCCTTGTGTGGGCTCGATCGAAGCAATGACTAACTGTGTTTCTGCTTTCTGTGAGCCTATTTCCTTGTCTGAGTTTGATGTATCTGAGCGATGATGCCGTTTGATCCCTCCCATGTTTTGTTCCTCGCTTGTCTTCTCTACCTGATTTTGGCGGGTCTTTGTATCCTTGTTTGCTGATGTAGCTTCTTCCTTAGTCTCCTTTTCCTTGGTTACCTCTGCATTCTCTGTTTGAGTGTCGTCCTCTTTTGCTTCTGAATCTTCATCAACTGAGTCAGGGGGGGGAAATTTCCATCCTTTTCTCTGCTTCCCTTTCTGCTTCTTTTTGCTGTTTACTTTTTTTGCTTCTGGGCATGTGCTTTGTAGGTGTCCTGTCTACCTGCAGAACCTGCATCTGAAAGCAGTGTTTTCATAGTCTAGAGCTTGCAGCCAGTTTTGTTGTTTATAGATCAGTCTTATGGATTTCCTCTCCTTCCTGATAGAGCTTTGCCACTTCTTCTTCGTCTGCCCAGCTTCAAAGAGCACCTATGGAATCATAGCAACATACTACTATCGAAGAACAAAGATCTATATTCATAAATAACATAGGATCAGATGTGCGTTAACCATACAAATGCATATATAAGTAAACATACAAGAATATGGAGGAAAACTTGAATAGCTTTATTAAGATGAAAAGTAGCAAGAGGATTACAACCATATGTTCTGACCTAGCATCATCCTCCAGCGAGAAAGCCCTTCTTCACCTCAAGTAAAGCTTAGATCACCCAACACTATGAATATACACCAGAAAACCAACAACACTTCTCTATAAGATACAAATTCCAGCCTCCAGATCTCTGTGATGAGGGATCCATATATAGATGATTGAAGGGAGGTGAGTCATCTTTTGGGGTCTTGATTAGTGTCCTCTCTCTGATAGTTCCTGCTTCCACTTGGAGAATGGTGATCTCTTACTCATCCCTGGTCGAAAACAGAGAGGCAAGTGTCAGAGGGGAAGCTTCTGAAAGATTCCATGATCTTCCACCTCGCATTTTGTCCCTGCCATTTGTCCATTCCCGACCATCGCACCCTACAGAGGAGAAATTTAGTATGAATCACACCTTGTACACTGGGAAGGTGATATGCATCACACCCTCTGCACTGGGTTTTCAGTGTGGTCCAATTTTGACCATTTATGAGCAGTTTTCAGTGGAGAACTTCTGGGAGATGATGTAATCAGTTGACCTTGTTCCTTTAGGAAATGAAGCAACACTTTTAGGGACTTAGGAGCCCTCAGTTTATGGACATCTATGATTGGGGTTGAAGTGCCCAAAAATGTTTATAACACATTGGTTAAACCTTGTGCGTAAGATAAATGGAAGAATGGGGACAAAGGAATATGCTAGAACAATTAGGTCGACTTGACTGATTCCACTTGAACAAATAGACAATGGTGTGCCAACCATGAAAGTGGCATAAAGACGAAGTTTTACTAAAACTTTAATAACACACACACAATATTGTATGAATGTGTGAGTGACGAGGTTTGATAGGTCATTAGTTGAGAACCATCATAGTAGCAAAATGAGAAATATTATGAATGTGTAAATGGTATGAAAACATAATTCATATGTACCATGTTGAATGAAAAATGATTGGGCAAATGGGTAGGAGTTACCCATTGTTGGTAATTATCATTATTAATATGTTATGATTATACTCCTGATATTTGTTGTGAGCATAAATGAAATTATTAAAGGCTAAAAACTGATAGCATGTGCTTAGCATGGATGAGGACATCCTGGAATTGAGTGAATTACTGCACATTGCGACAATAGGAATGCCATCAACCTATTGGGTCTATGAAAAGGCTTTAGCTGAAGGTGATAGTAATGACGACCAAGGTAAAAAAGAAGAAGAAAAGGGTAAAGGAAGGAATTCAATGAGTATTCCTTTAGCTTAAATTGAATTTTTTTTGTTTCAAATTGATGCATACTCTGTATGGATAACAAGAAGTTATCCTAACCTTAATGTTTTTTGACATGTGTATGCATTATATTTCATGAATATGTTAATGATGAAATGGATGTACATGATTCCATTTCATTTGACAAGTCATTGTCGAGAATCATTCCAATGGAAATTTGATTAATTAATGTTCTTAACAAAAATATGATGATTATATGAATGGCACTTTTGGGGTGATAGGTTGAGGTTATCTAATGAGATCCCTTATCATGTAAGGGATCCATTGATAAAGTGTGAAATATTATTGTTAACTGTTATTATTCCCATGTCTTTATGACATATATGCACCATGGTTATATTACGCTTACGACAAGGAAACATTGGATGTTGTATCAACGAGTATACTAACGAATAATTGGATTCCTTGGTAAAATCATGAGGCACATACACCATTGAGTACTATCTTGGGATGAGAAATTACTTAGTGCATAGAGTTCGACTATTACCACCACCAAAGTGCTAGCTAGACACTTCTATACTTGTTAAACAATAACACTTTCCTTGTTGGAGGTGTGATGGCATAAGATTTGTGATGATAATGGAGTTGCGATGGGACTTGTGATGGTAAATAATATTATTTTCGACAAAATACTACCTCGATGGTAGTCCCCACACTTGTTTGGAGGAAAGTGATGGGGGGGAGGGTATTGGACTTGTGCGAAAATATCATGTGTAGAAATATATATGCCACTTATTATTTCCCTTGGTGGTGAAACTACTTAGTGAGATGGATTCAAGGATGGACCTGTACGAGAAGACTACATGGAGCAATATACCCACCATTAAGTACTTAGCTTGGTGGTGAATCTACTTAGTGAGTTAGTTTTAAAGACAAATCTAGCTAAAAATCACATGGAGTTATGGAACATATACACCATTGGGTGCTTGCTTCAGCTGATAAACCACTTAGTGAAGCTAGATGAAAATTAAAAAGAGATAAGTATCAATTATACGTTTAAAGAAATTTTTGTTAAGATTATTATTTAATTTGGTTTAAATTTTGATTAGTAATGACTTGAGTTATGTTTTAATATGATTATGTTGCATAATCAGAATTGATTTAAAATTTCATGGTTGACCTCATGAATAAGTATGTTGATGGAAGTATGTTCTAAATTGATTTAAAACTTTTTGATTATATAATATGAATTATGTGCCTATAATATAGCTAAATTATTAAACTGTGTAGAATAAATATATGAGGTTGATTACAAAACAAAGCAAGCAACATCAACATGAAAAAAATCAGAGTGTGTAGCAATAACATATGGAGCTGAAGATCTTAAGAACTAGGCCATTGAAATAATAACATAACCTATGATATACATTGATTTCCATGAGAGATTCCATGACTAGTACGTTATGTTAATAAAGAAAGATAGAAGGATGCCTTGGCTAAGAAGACTTTTCCTATATGAGGAAGCCTTCCCAAGGGATGGTTCTCCCAAGGGACTAAGGAAGTAGAGAAGGGGATTCCTAAACTTAAAATGTGAGTGATTACATGGAAGAGTAAAATGGATTACCCGAGGGACTAAGGAATAAAAGAAGGGGATGCCATAACTTGGAGAGTAAATTGGTTTTAAAAGGTGATATGCATACTTAGTGGGATTAGGCATACATTGGGGAAGTAGTGAGACAAGGCCATTATGATGAAAATATTAAGGATAATTGAAGGTATGGTTGGAAATTAGAGGTGAATTGTGCTTTGGAATCGAGTGATCGAATATGGAAAACAACAATCGAAAAAATGTGGACCAGATGGGGCCACTCAAAGATGGCTAATTAGACGGGGTATCTTACCCATTTTAGTTGTTGTGTAAGAAAATATAGATGTAAATGTAAAAATATATGTGTATATAAATCTTGTTGAAATTTTGTGTTCTATGCATAAGAACATTGAGGACGGTGTTCCTCTAAGGGGGTGGGTTTTGTAACAATGATTTTTCCACCCTCTTGTAAATGTCCTTGATAAATCACCTAGAAATGGACCATTCGTCTTGATTGCTTGTTTGACTAATTATTGGTGTGAATACCTTTGAGCTCTCAATTCCTTAGACTCTAAATATGGCTTGGTGGTGGTTAACTACAAGAATGGATTGCAGTGTAGTTAGCATATGGTTGGGTGGAGAGTTGAAATACCTCATCTAGTTGACAGCCACCCAAGTGAAATTAGATGTGTATTTATTCATGTTTGTGTATATATTGTGACACGAATGACTAACCTTGTAATGTTTATGTAAGATTTTTTGAAAGATTATAGAACTGGTTGATCAAATAACCTGAATATATATGGTGATTAGGAGATTTCTTGATTTATGAGGACAATTTTTTTAGTTATTTACATGATGATATATCATTGATAGATATGCACCTATATTATTAATGAAGGTATATGTTCTCCTATTTATTTGAAATGGGATGGTTGTATGATTACTCTCCGATATGATAGATCACAAATCCCCGGGTTGGTGATATTTTCTCAAATGATAGAGACATATATGCTTATGCTTGATTATTTGACTTGAATCAGCTGGTTGTTAGTATTTGTGATTTCATTACATGATATGGAAGGATATCTTGATTTGTTATTGTGTAAATGCTATTGAAGGTCTATCGTTAATTTTGTAAATGAATGTTTTATAAACTGAGTAAGTTGTTATGCCTTGTGCAATGCCATGGTTGCATATTATAACTGTCAAGGAGTCTTTGTGACTCATAATTAATAAGTTTTTGTTTGGGTGTTGTAGATGGCTTGCTAAAGTTCTAACATGAATTTCTAGTTTAGAAAGCTACCTGTTTAACTCCTTTTGTGATGTATCAATAAAGGATATACTGTATTATATATGTATATGTAAAAAACTTGTAATCCAAGAGCATAGATGTCAGGGCTTGTATTTTGGTGCATAAGATCAACAAAGTTAATATACATACATATACATATAATAGAGTTTTAGGTTTCAGCCAAAAACAAAGGGCAAGATGTAGACTTTCCCATTAAAACAATTGATGTTGCATTGTGCCTCCCTCACAAAGCAGTATGTATTGGTTAGATTGAAATGACACTATTGATGAAGGGAAGGAAAAATATTTTCCCATCACTCATCATGAATTTTCATGGAATGTCGCACCCCTTATGGCATATGACATATAATTGCCATCGGGCATGGGAACCATTGATGGGTGTGGGATGAAAATTTACTCTGTTACTTGACGTGAAAATTCACATTACACTGTGTTTGGTTGACAAATAGTTCTATTATGTTGTGGTGTTGTGGCATGGGTTGATGGGAAACTACCTGTCTCAAGGAATGGTGAATTTTATAGTATGTGACAAGAGATTACATCCTGCCCCCAAACCTTTTATTATGTGCATTCATTGAAAAAGAAGAGAGGGTTGAGCCCCAGGGGCCCTTGGGTTAAGCTAAGGTGACCAAGGAAACATAGGCTAACTTAGATGATGTAGGATGCTACATAAGAGCCTCTAAGAACGTGGATAAGTGACATGGTATAGATGTTGATGTGGCATGATAATCGTGTGACACGTGGCATGTGGAATGAGAGTTTTTCGACACGGAAATAGATGAATCCACCTGACTTGTGGCATCGGTTTTGTGGGACCATGTGGTTGTGGTTGGCACACAACATGCACATAACGCTGATGTGGCAGGTTCCAGGTCACTACGGGGAGTGGTTCCCTAGAAGTGATTTTGGAGCACCTTTTTATAAAAGGCTACAAAGAAGAAATAAGTCACAAGGCACTAGATGAGGAATTTTATCTACATCTACCAAGGAAAAGTTGGTCACCTCATGGAGGTTTTGAAGTCAATGGATCTTTGGGTGAGTTGCGATAGCACGATGCCATTATGGCATGGAGGCACTAGGGTACGATGAGGTAGTGGAGCCACATTAGCAATGGGAATGATGTGGCATGACGATATAGGAATTTTGGGTTGCCACATGGATATACTTGCTGATGTGGTAAGGATGAACGAACAAATCTTTGAATGGGAATAAATTTTGATTTACGAGTCAAATAGTAGCAAAATATACATCATCAGAAAGCCCTTGTTAAGCTAGATGTGATTGTGATATCTAAAGTGGGTTACATACACTTTGGGAAGGAAGGAAAATTTGTAACTCCATTTCTATAATGAGACCATGGAGGTTGGGTTAGTTTTAATGTAACCCATTCCATAACCCGCAAAATACTCAAGGGGGTGGGAGGGTGTGTTACAAAGGATAAATGAGTGCATTTGAAGTGTATCTTAGCAATAATATAAAGTACAAAAGGATAAAAGAGATATGCAATTCACATGAAGTTTTGGGGAGTATTCTTAGGGTTTAAAGGTTCATAAGAGGAGTCTAATGAGTTTCTTGGAGTGTTAAGAGTGTTGTGAAGGAATAAGGTCTATGATGCTATTGCGAGAGTTGTTTTGGGGTTCTGAAATTGTGAAGTGCACTAATATGGGATTATATTTTGGGGAATGATACTATGAGGTTCACTAGGGTAAATATAAATCTAACTAGGTTTGAAGCTATGTTTAGGGCATGAAGAAAGGGGAGGTGCTAAAGCATGAAATTTAAGGTTACAATGATGTTGTGAAATGCATGAAGTTTGAAGCATGTAGGTGAATTCAAAATTACTCTATGAATGAAAACTTTAGGTTGGTGCTATACATGTCTTGCTAAGTTGGTCCTTAGCCAAAGAGATTGGTGTCTCTAGTAGATTGGTTCTTATACAATATCTTGCTAAGCTAGTGCTAAGCTAAATAAATTGGTGTCTCCAGTAGATTTCTTCCTATATGCTTTATAATAATAGGTTGGTGCCTATAAACATTTATAAAGATAGTTTTGTGGTTTCATTCCACAAGTTTTTCCATGTCAAACTCTATGTATTGTGATTTCACTTTACATGCATTTAATGTTTTAAAGTTAATGAATGTTTGATGAATGCTATGAATTTAAAATAAAAAAGTGATCTTATACTGTTTCACCCCCTCAATACAAAGATATATTTAATAGAAAACATAAGCATTATACATAGAATCCCCTTTTGGTTACTCGAAGTTTGGCTATATAGGATATTTTCATGCAAAAAGTAGGAAGTTAAATCTTATATTGCCAATGAATGACCATATAACTATAGGGGTAAAGTCTTGAAATTCATAGTGGCTAGGGAAAATTAAAAAATGATATAAATTCTCATGTCACGATTAACTCACAAGAACTCTAAGTCATGTTTAGATGTGAGCTACTTAGCCTTTGTTATTCTTTCCCAAATTTATGCTCTCAAATAATCTTGAATGCTTTTATACTCATCCAAAATAGTTTTTTAATCACAAATCTAGCAAAGAAGAAACCCTAAATTATTGTTGGTTTATAAAATTTCTCCATGGAAAAAAAACCTAGTAAATTCAAGGTAGATCAAGAAAAAATGACCATCATCAACCCTATTTAGACTCCAATATTTTAATTATAAACATTTTAAGGTAGTTTTTACAGACTTACCTTAAACGAATATTAGGTGAAGAGCATTACACCATAATGAATTCACACATAAGTAAAAAATGTTGAGCAATAAATGTGAAAATGAAACCATCCAAAACTATCACACGTGAAATGAAACCACCCAACACACAAACAAACAACCCAATTTTAGAGATCACAAAGAACACCACACCAAAGGCCACAATAAAAACCCAATAAAGAACAAAATGCCAAAAATGGTTTCATAGGAAAGAATAGGGCTACAAAGGAGGTGAGGAACTCAAGAGAGAAAAGGAAAACACTCCCATTGAGCACAAATTGAAATCATATGATGAAAAATAAAGATAAGTGAGAAATGTGAAAATGAAACCACCCAATACCACTTAGCACAAATTTAAACCACCCAATGCACATTCTCATAACCCAACATAGTGCACAACTTAGAAACCAATTAAACCAAATCAATCCCTAAATGATGTCATCTTATAGTTCCCAGTTCAAATCCTAATAATGGAATTGGAAATTACTTATAAATCAATGGTAATAATATCTACATTAAATTATTCCCCGATGGGGGTGTTGAACTGAGTGAATGCAGTCCCCGAAGGAACGTGTGGGACATGATGTAGGGCGTATGGCTACAGGTGCAAGGACTTGCCTCCCGATCCTCTCCAAGCACCTTGAGTATGAGGGAGTTTAAAGAACCTTGTGTGAAACATATGTTTGCATGGATTTGGTAGGTGGTGGCATCACTAGTGAGTCAATGGATTGTGGCATGACCTGTTATCACCCATGCAATGCTTGGCTATGGTGTGCAATTAACATTGAGAGTTGTGGAGTCTGGTAGTGCCAAGAAACTTGGTATGTGTAAATAGTTGTTTTCGTGGACACCTGGTTTGGGAGAGGTGGCATTTGAGCTGCCGAAGTTCCTTCCTGTGTTCATGAGAGTCTACCTTTGACAATTGCTGGTTTGTTCTATGAGTTAACTCTGTGGAATGGAGGAGTCGACGAGAAAAAATAGATTTATTGGAGCAGTGCTGGTTTAATAGGGGTCTAGGGATTCTCTTGTTGCGCAATTGGGGTTTGGTGGTTTTCTCATTGAATTGGAGGGATAAGGTCTTAGTCGCCTCCATTGGTGCTTTTGGCGGGGCCATTCGTGCTTGGTGTCATCCGTGGGGCAGGTGCATTGTTCTCTGGGTGGTCGTTTGGCTTGCAGGCGACCTTCTCAGGGTGGGTGTCAAAGATTTTTTTGTGACTGTGGCGAGTCTGAGATCCTTGGAGTCCATCTTGGAGAGACTGGGAGGTGGTCTTGCTAGTAGGAGGGGTGAATTTTCCCTCGGTGCAATTATTTTGTGGTTTCAAGTGGATCAACATGCACCCTGCTCCTCGCATGTCTCGTTCTTCAACGCACGTGAAGCCCAATTCAAGCAGTCCAGAGGGAGGTGCAAGCCTCTCTTAGATGGAGTTGGCTCCCATCCCCAATCGTTCAGTTCATGGTGGCTCCAAGAGGGGGTCGCTTAAGCTCGACAGCCTCAATCGGTTGTGGAGGTGGCAAAACGAGAGGCAAATATTAGGGGCACTCGAAGACAAGGGGTAGTAGAGCCCAGGGAGGTTCGATTGAAGGTCAAGGGGGATACTCCCAATTAAGTTAGCATCATGGCAGGTCAACTCTTCACGGAGGAGTGAGGAGTCATGGGGTGGCGTGCCATGTGGGACATGGGCACCAACAGGTGTGTTGCATGGAGCATTGTCGGGACCTCATTCAATCAATTCTTGATCAAATGAAAACTGCGAAGCTAGTGAGGTAGGAGGAGCATGCGGAGCTAATTGCAACCTTGAACAAGATGCATTACTTTTAGTGCCATACTCAGGAATGTATGGTGGTTGTCTAGCGAGGCCAAAACATGTTATCTGAAAAAAGTTGGAGGCTTGGATGGCCTATTTCAAAGAGTACATTCAATGCTCTTTCTGCCCTCCTCTGCCTCCAGAAACAACCCCAGACAACCCAACTTCCATCACTTCCAACGACTAACATGATTACATGCGTTTTATGTATCTTGTTTGTTTACTAGTGCTTCTGGCCCTTCAGGTTGTAGACTCTATCACTTGATGTTTTTCTGTTGCACTGTCATTTATTATCAACGGTAGTCAACAACCCTGATTCGAGTAAGACTAATCACGTTTTACTTTTAATGTACTCTTTTTTGGAAAAATGAATAAAAACTTGATTTGCAAAAAAAAATCTACATTAAATAATAAATAAACAATTTTTTTCTTCCTTTTATATATATACCAATTAATACAAATTTATGATAACTAAACTTCCCATAAAAACATAAACAATATTAAACATAATAAATATATTATATTTTTTATTAATTTAAAAAAATACAAAAAATATTTACTTTAATAAATTGATTTAAAAAATATTATATTGCATATTTTTTAAGATAAATAAATAATAAAAAATATTTTAAATAACACATTGATTTAAAATATTATTTCTCCAAAATAACATTTAATTATTTATTTTTAATACAAGAAAATTGAATTATCAGTATATCTCAACAAAAATTAAATTAATATGCCATTAATTACCGTAGCACATACAAACTTCACACTTAACTTTAAAGAAGATAGAAGTTAAAAACAGGGATTATACCATTTAAAGATATTTTCTTAGATAGCGATTAAAAAAAACACATTCCATATACTCTTTAAAAGTTGTGTTTGATTGTAAACCTTTTGTTTTGTTGGTTTCAGATTTTGATTTTTTTCTTTTCCATATTGAGTATGATATATTAATGGACAATTTCTTCATAATTTATTATTCAACAATGGAATAACATGCTATTTTTTATATGTCTTAAGTTTTTTTTAAAGTGGATGCTTGGTTTTTGAGTTTGTCCATTATACATGTAGACTATTTCGCATGCCGTTGCTAAGAAGTTTTGAATGGGCCACACATTTATTTTATGCGTTTAGAACAATCAGTGATTAATCAGAATTATATTTATGGGATATAGGTAATTAGAATAGTTATTAATTATATTTATGGGATAAATCTACATCCTGGAGAAAAAGTCACATAAATTTAAAAATCTACATCCTGGAGAAAAACTCACATAAATTTAAAAATGATAAAGTGAATACTTTGTTTAAAAATAATAAAGAGAATATTTTGAGTTTGTCTATTGTACACTTTTACGATTCAAGATATGTGAGACCGTGGGACTCCTTCCACGTTTTAAGATATGAGAGAATGTGTGGCCATTTTTGTGCGCTTTAAGATATGTGAAGATCCTTGTAGTGATGTTTGATATTTAAAAAGTGTGAAATTTATAATACAATAGTGTTAAGAATGCGTGGGACTTTCTTAAAGTTACATGATATGTCTTATGTGATTTGCAAGATAGTGATCGGTTGGTATCTGTGGATATAGTTAGGAGCGAAGTTTGTTTTTCTTAGATTTGGCAGTGGGGTATTACAATATCTAAAAGAAATTTAGAAATCTATGCGTTATGTGATTTGCAAGACAGTGATCGGCTGGTATTTGTGGATATACTTAGGAGAAATCTATGCGTTATGTGATTTGCAAGACAGTGATCGGCTGGTATTTGTGGATATACTTAGGAGCGAAGTTTGTTTTAAACTTTTGGTTTTCTTAGATTTGGCAGTGGGGTATTACAATATCAAAAAAAAAATAGAAATCCAGTTTATATAAATGGTTAAAATTTGTAATTTTTAAAAATAAAAATTAAAATAAAAATTTGTTTATAAATTTTATGAATAAATAATTATTATAATTATATAAATTAAATGATAGTAATTATTATAATAAATATTAAAAAGTTTATTATTTAAATTATTTTTAATAAAATTTATTAAAATTATAATATATATATTTTTATATATTTTATTAAAATTATAGAACATAATTATTTTAAAAAAAATTTAAGAATAATTTTTAATCTTAGATTTATCTTATTATTATGGAAATTCTTAATTTATAAATAGTTTTTTTTTTTACAATACTATGGACCAATACCAATTGTTTATCAATACCATCTACCCAATATAATATGTTGATATCGCATTTTCTTTAATTAGTTATTTTGAGAGAAATTAATAAAAAAATATAACTAACTTGGAGATAAATTTTAAGTGGGAGAAAAATCTTATTTTGATTTGTCAATACTATTATAAATATTCTCACGTATTTCATGGAGATTAAATCTTTACTATACATTTAATAATTGAGCCTAGAGGCTCATTCTATATCCCTGTATGAGGGGATGTGTAAGTTTGTCGTCCATTATTAAAAAGTATATTCTAAATAGAAAAATAATGTGGCCTATAATTAAAAAAAATGAATATGTTGTAAACTAACTAGAAGTAGAAAAATGTGTAAGTCATAAGTTTAAATCTTATACATGTGTCCGACCTCTTTAAAAAATATATTAAAACTAAAAATTATGTTCTAAATAGAAAAATAATGTAGGCTATAATTAAAAAAAAAAACCGAATATGATGTAAAGTAATTAAAAGTAATGTTTAAATCTTATACTTTTCAAAAATATTTTAAGAAAAGATTTAAATAAACTATTTGAAGATCTATGTTAAAATAACACATTGTATTTTTAACTTTAAAAAAAGTTTATAAGTGAAGAAATTTGATCTCTGCAATTAAATCTTAATTTTGACTTATGAATATTCATTCAGACATCTCTACTATTCATTTAACAATTACCGATAATTAAACTAAAATTAAAAAAATCTATTTTATTTTGAAAATAAAGCTATGGTGTAAAAATATAAATAAAAACATATGTGTAAATGTATATTTCCAATTCACCTATTATAATAATTGATGCTTAATGTGAAACCGGAACTATTTGTAAACATGATTAATGTGAAACCGGAACTATTTGTAAACAAAATCTTACAGGAATCTCATGGAATTAATATGCAAAAATCGAATACCCAAAAAAAACACGTTTAAGAATTAAAATTGGGAACAAAAATTGCACCGCCACGCTCCGGCTAAAAAATCAATAGGTAGACTGCTCTTGAAAGAAAACATAAACATCACTTATAAGCAGCCATGTACTCTAAAAAAAAAGGAAGTATCTCAGATGTAGGCGTTTTAACTTCTCTATTCATTCAGCATCAAGAGGGAGGGCTCACTGAAATTCCCTATGTTGTTATAAAGAAAGTCGGTCGGCGAGTTGAGTGATGCAGTACAAGAGACGTGCAATTTGTTGCGAAAAGGAAAAAAGAAAAGCAATATTCCCTTGATGTGAATATTGTGCTTTACTTGGACTGTGTGGGTATTATATGCAGGCATCTGCGTACCTTTCACGCTCGAATAGACAAAGCGATCAATATGTCGGCCTTTCCTTTCCCTTATATATCATGCCAATGCCAATCTCAATCTCCACTCCATTAGCCTCATAACATTTATATTCGGCCTCGTTACAATTGGAGGTACCATGGATTTGGAGGGTGATGAGATGGCCAGCACAACGCCGGCCAATAATATGGAGCAGCAGCTGGACGAGGTGGCCAAGGCATTCGTTGATCACTACTACAATATGTTCGACAACAGCAGGCCCAACTTGCCTGCTTTGTATGACTCTTCCTCTGTAATGAGCTTCGAAGGCCAGAAGATAGAAGGCGGCCATAATATTTCTCTCAAGCTCGCCAACCTCTCATTCAATGAATGTAAGCATTATGTTTCAACCATTGATTGCCAACCCACTGGAGTTGCAGGAGGGATTATCGTTTTTGTGAGTGGTAGCCTTCAGCTCCCTGGTGAAGAACACTATCTCCGCTTTAGTCAGGTAATACAATACATTTGATTTCCTCCTCTCCTTTTCTCTTTTTATTAATGGGAAAGAAATCTGAAATCTTAAGAAAGGTGGTTTCTGGAGTTTTGGTGTTAGGAATTGATTTGCAATAATCTTACTTATGTCTGGCCACATTTTATAGATAGTAATTTAGTATGAGAGAATGAAAATATTTAAACTTGTGATCAATAACAATTTTGGTAGTTGGAATTGATTTGCAATAATCTTACCCATGTCTCACCACATTTTGTAGATGATAATTTAGTATGAGAATGAAAAATATTTAAAGTTGTGATTAGTAACAATTAACCACAATATTTAAGAACTTGAATCTGGCTAACCCTTAAGATTAATGGATCCATTTTGAATCTTGATTAATGTGTGCCATGGCAGATGTTTCATCTCGTTCCCACACCAGAGGGCAGTTTCTACATCCACAACGATATCTTCAGGCTCAACTATGGATGATTGAAGCAGTTTCTGATGGGTATTTCGGCTAAAACAGAATAGTCTAAGTTCCACTCCATTATGTCTATCATGCAAACACAACACAACATGTACATGTCAAGCTTTTTTCATTATATTTCTCTGTACCAGAATATGCGTTTTTGCTCTGGCGAACATTCTATTTGTATGGATCATTGCATTTCAATATAAGGAACAGAGCGTTGATACAACACATGTTTCAGTTTTTGTTTGTGTCAATTTGCCTTTTATTTGATTGAATTGAGTGAATTGCAGTGATGTGTTTAGTGATCAAAATGTCACAATATTATCATGGAAGTAACGGATCTATAAAAGTGAAAAAAAATGCCAAACTGACACAATATTATCATGGAAATAACGGGTCTATAAAAGAGGAAAAAATGTTAAAAGGTAATTTCAGACATATGGAATTAAATCAAAACTTATGGGGAAACGCAGGGGAAAAAGCACGCAGGGAATCAAATTGAAGTAATATGTCAGTTACTTTACGGCCTTTTCCGAGAAAATATTTCATAGAAAATACATTCATTGCTGAGAGGTCCATATCTCTGTATGCTACGTATTAGAATATGATGCCATACGTGCTTACAACTTACTCGGGTATGCCTTTTATTGTCTTTTCTCTGCAAAATGAAGCAGTGAAATACAAGTATGGAAGGAAAACCATTCCAAAACTACACCCTTTAATGTTATGTCATTACATTTAGATTCATTTTTAAGAAATATAAAGATGATATGTAAAATATTAATGTTGGATTTAAAATAACATAATTGATCTTTCAATTATGTTATTTCAAAATCCAAGATTAATATTTTAAATATATTTCAAATATGATTTTTATATTTCTTAAACATCAACTTTAACGAATCTAAATGGAATGAAATGTAAAAGAATGATTAAATGTAATGAAATTTAAAATAATGATTTTAAAATAACATAATTGACAATTAAATGTAATGATTTTAAAATAAAATTATTGGAAATTAATCTCCAATGGGGATCCGAGTGATCCGAGTGGGATTTATGGACAAACATAAAATATTAAAATATTTTGGAAGGTGTGCCCTTAATACATCTATCAACCTCTAGGCATGGTGTGGTAAGGGCAAGGGTGGTGGACTTGGCTTAACATCCAACATTTATTCACTATAATTGCAAGGTTGTATTCATGGGGTGGTGGAAGCCCATTCGCGAAAGCAGTGAAAGTGAGGTGCAATCCTCACCTTCCTGCTTTAAGTCCTCACCTTCATGCTTTAAATCTCAGTTTGTAGTAAGATCTATTAATTCTTGTTCAATTGTTCTTTGACCGGGGTTTTGGTATACAGAGGTTTCCTTTTGTCTTACCGTTTCAATGTGAGAGAAAAGCTAGGGTGAATGTTCTTCATCTTATACCTTCATGTTGTTATTCATATTATACCTTCACGTCACATAGCACGAGCCCGTCTTTGAATTTGTGGTGGTTTACTCCAATTCGCCTATCTTGAAAAGTGAATTTTCAGGTATATCTTACCCTTGTCCTATTTTGCTTTGTTGTTGTTGGTATCCTCGTCATTTCTCTATCTCGTTCTAGCTTGGGGGGTATTTTCACTGTCTTATTTGTGTTGTGCATTGTAATTTGGGTTCTCTCAAGTTTTTACTAGTTTAGCACTAGCATGCTTCTTGCTCTAGTGAATTGGATCCTTGGGCTCTTCATTTATCTTTTTATCCTAGTTAAAATTTGGGTTTCTAAGCTTGGAATCAATTGTTTACTGGTGACTTTTATCCTCTGGGTGGCTTTTGTGTTGGCAAACAACCGCGGTATTACTTGCTTCTCGGTGGTCCAATGGTGGTGGAATTTTCTATGTTCTATGTATCTAGAATGTTGTGAGTTCCAATTCTTCCTTGAATTCGAGCCTTTACTATGGAATTATGGGGACAACTTAATAGTTTTTCGGTTAGGTGTTGAAGGAGGGGTGATTGGTCCTTCTGTCTCCTTTGCTAGCCATGGGTCTTTGTCTTGTTATATACAATGTTCTCTGCTCCTAGCCTCCATGCCGCCTTGGAAAGGAATGGTAAGCCACAGGGGAGCCACTGGTAATGTTAGTATCAAGTGTCGAAGACCTTTTTCCTTTGATTATATAGCCACCTTCTTTGATTTGGTTCCCCATTGAGGTCTGTCGGGAAATTGTGATATTAGAATCTCAGGAGTCTGGAGATTGTCTCTACCATTATGACTATGAAATTTTGGAAAATGGCCCACAATGGGCACCTACATTGGGACAAACTCAGAAGAGGAGATTAAATTTCCTGCATTCCCTATCCTTGCACCAACATTGGATACCTTACTCCGCCTGGTTCTCAAGGAAAAACATGTCAACGCATATAATGTTTTTTCATGTTTGGAGGATGTTAAACACATCCTAAGGAACATCAGGCACTGCCTCAACAATATTGGCTCTTGTCTTAGTTGTTTGGAGGGTTATCTGGTCATAGAATCAACTTTAGGAGATCTCACAGACTCACCTAGTGATCCTACAAATCCTCCAATTGAGAGCACACCATATCCTATTGTAATCTCTCCAGATTAAGACCATCCTTAGCTATCTCAATTTTGGTCCAATTTTGTTCTGTTATTTTCATGATGCTCGCGATTGTGTTGCTTTCATCGACAATCATTTGGAGATGTACAATAAATTTTGGTCATGTAGTAGTTTTTGGTGTGAGTAGGGTTCTACATTGTTGTTTTCTTGGAGTTTTCGATTTCTCACAGGTCCTCATTGTTGGAAGGGTAATAAATTTCTGCATGATGCTATTGGTTATTTATTCATCTTATAATGATTTTAGTGCCATAACCTTTTTCCAAGAGAAGATCTTTTGTGACCATTGTTGAACTAAGGACTTCTACTATGCTTTCCATTTGTGGATCTTTAACTATGTTGTCGTTGTTGTCTGGCATACTAGGATGCATGTCTTTTGGATGTGTCTTTATTGTTTCACTTGGCATATAGCTATATTAGAGTATGGTTTGCTGCTTGTTTTGGCCATTGCAGTGCCTCACATATGGCTTCTATTGATATATCTCACCATGTCTTAGTTTTTTGAGTTTTGTATCTTAATAGTGCTTATAGGGAGCAATCTCATTGTCTCTGTATGTAGAAACATATTATGTTTCTCATATTTTGAGCTTGCACTCTAGATACCTCTACTTATATATGTATTCGATTTGTAAACTTCTTTCAAAGTAATACAATCAACTTCAATTTACAAAAAAAACTATGAAATAAATAGAATAAATTAAAATAATATTAATTTAACTATTTATAAATTAAAAGTGTTGAAATTATTTTTTTCCATAACTATATTTGATAAATTTTAAAAATTATTAAAAATAAAAATTAACAATTTAATTATATTAACATTATATAAATATGAATTTAACTTCTTTAATCATTTATAAATAGTTAATATCCTTGAGTGAGGCCTAATAGGTTAAGAACATTTTGTTCCTTCGTAAAAAGGGTAAAAGGTCACAGATTTGAAACCAAAAAAGTAGTAGAGTAGCATTCCTTCATAGACCTTAACAATTAAATTATATTATTTATATAATCATAAATAAATACATAAAATTTACATTTCACCAAATTGTAACAAAAAAAAATCCAATCTTATTAGTATTAATATATTTCAATTTGTTCACTAAAATAATATCGCCATCAAATACAACAAATTAATTAAATACTTTGATGAATTATATAAGCATTATATTTTTATAAAAATAAATAAATTATAACATAAGATTCACATATGAGGTCCTCCTTTTGATGAATGTGAGAAATGGGAGGGAAGTGTCGCACCACTAGAAGTACCCATCTTTCTTTGTGCGTACTCAGCCCCTTAATTGACCGACCAAAGGAAACCAAAGTGACGTAATTCTCGTTATGGATGCGTGATTCTTGGGAGCATTTTATTAACCATAGATATTGACCTCACTTTATCATGGAAATTTTTAACTTGTACAAACTTTGTTTACAACACTATGGAACAATATCATGGCTTATCAATACCATCTACTCAATATGACATGTGTTGATATCACATTTTCTTTAATTAATTATTTTGAGTGAAATGAATTAAAGTAACATAACTAACTTGGAGACAAATCTTAAATTTGATATGTAAATACTATTATGAATATTGGATATATTTAGTATTGGAGAGTAAATCTTTAACATTCACTTAATAATTAATGATAATTAAACTAAAATGATGAAAAGCCTATTTTACTTTGAAAATAAACACACTTATAATAATTTAAAATTAAAAACATGTGTGAGTCTATACTTACAATGCTCTTGTTGTAATAATTTATTATAATGTGAGATGAGAACCATCTATAATTGAAATCTTACAGGAATTTCACGGAATTAATATGCAAAAATCAAATACCCAAAAAAAATATGTCTCAAATTTAGTGCTTTCATTGCAACACATTTGGTCACTTCAAAGCCGAGTGTCTTGAAAGGTTCAATGATAGGAAGAAGATAGGAAACCAACATGCTACCACGACAGAATTTGATGAACAATCTAAGAGATCCAAAGCTGAGGGAGATAAAGATCACTTATACTATTTCACACTTGCAAGATCTCTTGCATATGGCAACAATATATGGTTGATTGATAGTGGAGCTTCATGAAATATGACAGGGTGCATGATCATCTTACATGTTTGATGGAAAGAATATTGGCACAAAAGATAGAGCTTCGAGACAACAAAAACTATGCAACCACAAGAATTGGGACAACATCTATTGAGATGGAAACAAGTGAAAATGTTCACTTGAGAAACATACTCTACATTCCATGTTTTAAAAATAATTTTGTCTCAATTTCATCTTTATAAGATAAAGGAGAGAGAGAAGCCTTCATCGACGAGAAATTCCTTGTGTGGGAGAAGTGCTCTAGTATAAGCTCTACTAGGGTTATTGGGATTTGCGAAAGAAGGTTGTATAGATTCCTGGGGAATCTTAAAAAACTTTAGTACATCATGATATTAACCCTAGTCAGATATGTCATAAGAGATTTGCACATCTTCATTATAGAGCCTTGCCAAATTTGAATCAGATTATTTCTGATGTATTAGATTTGTAGATAGATCATAAAGGTGTGTGTAATGCATCTGATCTTGGAATGAATGTTAAGAAACCCTTTCCAAGTGGTGAACATAGGTCCAAATAAATTTTGGATCAAGTCCACTCCGATGTGTGTGGTCCCATGTCGATTAAATTTTTTGGAGGCGATCTATACTATGTATCCTTTATTGATGACTTCTCTTGCAAGACATGGACCTATCTGATGAAGTCAAAAGGAAATTTTTTCAGAATGTTACAAGAATTCAATGATGAAGTGAAGAACCAAACAAGGAAGAGAATCAAGATCTTGAGATAAAATAATGGAGGAGAATACACCTCCATAGAACTCATTGTCTTCTATAAGGAAGCTAGGATTATGAGGGAGATGAGAGTTCCCTATAATCCTCAACAAAATGGAGTGGTCAAAAGAAAGAACAGATATTTTGAAGAGTTCATGAAGGAGATGATACTTGATCAATATGTACTAGTGTTCTTGTGGGAATAAGCTACAAAGACAATTATCTACATCATGAATAGAAGTCCTCACATGCTTATGGAAGATAAGACTCTAGAAGAAACATTCATAGGTAAGAAACCACAAGTTGATCATATGAGAATATTTGGCTGTCCAGTGTTGATACATCTACCCAAGGATAAGAGAAACACGCTAGAGCCTTCTGGTAATAAGATAATATTTGTTGGGTATAGTGAATCATCAAAAGGCTATAAGATCTATGTTCCAGGGCAATGACAGGTGGAAGTAATAAGAGACATGACTTTTTATGAAGATGTAGCTTATTAGAAGTACAAAGAAGAGCACTTGGACACTAAAGATTAAGAGAAGAAGCATGTGGCTTCTAAAGAAGAGCTTAAAAGTCCTCCTCCATCCTCGAGTTATCCTAAAGATCATGAAGATATGACATAAGGAACTTGTGAACTATTGAATCCTATGGTTATTCCCGAAAATAGAAAAATACCAACTTAGCTAAAATATACTTTGCAAGATGCATAAGGATATGTGGATCCACAAGGCACCTTTAGGGAATCTAAGAGACCTAAGAGGTATTTTAGTTATACAACTTTAACAACTAAGCTGATTGACTCTGATACTTCCAAACTCTAAGGAAGAAGCTACTTCACAATAACAGTCTATTATGAAGAACAATGTTTGGGAAAGTGTTCCAAAACTTGAAGGAAAGTTTGTGGTAACCTCAAAGTAGATTTACAAGATCAAGCATGCAAAAAATGGGAGCATTGATTGAATACAAGGCAAGATTCATGGCTAGAAGATTCTCCTAGAAAGAGGGAGAATAATATGATGAAGTCTTTGCACCAGTTGCCAGGTACACCATGATTATATCTCTTATCTCTCTTGATTCATTTATGAGATGGAAGATACATCAGATGGATGTGAAGACCAATTTCCTTGATTGTGTGATTGAGGAAGAGATGTGCTAAGAGAAACCCCAAAGTTTTTAGGTTCATGATAGAGAATCTCACCTGTGCAGATTAAAGAAGGCCTTGTATGGACTCAAATAAGCTCTGAGAGCTTGGTATTCTAGAATTGATGGATATCTAACAAGACTTTTTTTCTCTAAAAGTGATGTTGATCCAAATATTTATATCAAGGTTGTAAAAGGTGAGTCGGTAATATTGCTACTATATGTTGATGATTTTTTCTTGACCGGTGCAGAGCATCTTATTGCCTAGTGTAAATGGGAGTTGGCCTCTTAATTTGACATGAAGGATATTGGCTTGATGCATTACTATTTGGGGCTGAAAGTATGGCAAAACCCTAGTGAAATCCTTATTGGAAAAGGAAAATATGTCATGAATATCCTTCAAAATTTTGGCATGATGGAGTAAAAGTCTATGGAAACAACTATGGTGGTGAACCAGAGAAAGTTAAGAGATTCTGAGTCTAACCTGGTGGATCCTTCCATGTACTATAAGTTGATTGGATCATCAATGTATTTGGTAAATACCATGTTAGATATTTGTTTTTT